>JAPEVW010000101.1:0-80000 GCA_027921565.1 Artemia sinica | reverse complement strand
TTTGTATTTTTTCAGTAAAGTGCAAATTTTGTTCTGGCTTTGGGAAGGCAAAGGGGTTTTGCGCCCAACTTATGTTAATTTCTGCTCGTTTTGAGTTAGACTCGGTTAATTATTTTAATTTCTGTTCGTTTTGGGTTTCATTCATTTATCAATGCTGATTTGTGGTAGTTTCACGCTTGGTAGATTATTTGATTTTAGTTTTGCTCATTTTTTGTTTAATGGAGTTCTTTACTTTTCTTTGAAAAACTTATTTTGTGGAAACAGTTTTTTAATTAGTTTCTGTTCGTTTTATATTGACATAGTCTTTTCAGGGAAAAAGAAAATAATACTTTAAATCTTTTCGTTTTTTAAGACTTTATAGTTCGGCCTGCTATTTGTATGCCGGAGAAAAATTTTCAGAAATTTTTAACAGCATACACCCTTTTTAAAATCTGGACACAAATAGTACTGTTTAATTTAATTCATAATTCCTCTAGTTGACCTGTAATGGAAAACTTGATACCATTTGCAAGAAAATCTGTATACTTTCTTTGATAGGTTGGATACGCTTACGCTATTTGGATTTGGTTAAATTTTAAGAGCAGAAGTAGCCCCAAACGTTTGAACATAATACCCTCAGTCGTTCTTGGGATACTGCTGAGATGCCTTATTGGGAATTAGCATTATCACAGTGCATTTTTTGATTTGAGGAAGACTAAAATCTATTCTATAAATCATATACAACAACTTTCTATATAAAACCTTATATGCCCCCAGGGCATAACTTACAACCCTTGCACTGAGGGCTCTGAGGGGGTTATCATCCTAAAAGACCTAATTTCCAGAACTTTCAACTATGTTGAACAAAACAGATATCTCAAAATTTTGATTGGATGTGTTTGGGAATATGGTGGGCGTGAGAGGGGCGTTAGTCACTATCCAATTACTCTCAACTATTTAAAAAGGCACTAGCCCTTTCAATTTCCAATTCAACGAGCCCTTTTTAAGTTTCTACAACAAACGCTTTCAATAAAAACTTTATATGCCCCAGGGTATAACTTACAACCGCTGCCCTGAGGGCTGTGGGGTTGTCATCCTTAAAGACCTAATTTCCAAACTTGTAACTACGTTGAATAAAATGGCTATTTTAGAATTTTGCTTGGATGTGTTTTGGGAAAAGTTAGGCGAGTTGCCCTTCAATCACTTTTGATTATTAAAAAGGGCACTAGTCCTTAGAATTTCCAGTCGAATGAGCTTTTATTGAAGTTTCTACAACAACGTCTTCTTTAAAAACCTTATATACCCCCAGGACACAACTTAAAACCCTTGCCCTGAGGGATGTGGGATAGAAAAACATATTTTCTATCTGGAAATCAACTACGCTGAACAAAATGGCTATCTCCAAATTTTGATTGGATGTGTTTTGGGGAATGAAGGGCGTGAGGGGGGGGGGGGGCTAATTGCACTCAAATCACTTTCGACTATTAAAAAGGGTGTTAGCCCTTTGAATTTCCAATCGAATGTGCCTGTTTTGAAGTTTCTACGACAAAGCCTTATATAAAACCTTATATGCCCCCAGGCCATAACTTAAAACCCTTGCCCTGAGGGTTGTGGAGGAGTGTCCTCCTCAAAATTAATTTTCTATCTGGAAATCAACTACGCTGAACCAAATGGCTATCTAAAAATTTTGATTGGATGTGTTTTGGAGAATGATGGGCGTGGGGGGGGGGCTAGTTGCCCTCCAATCACTTTCGACTATTAAAAAGGGTACTAGCCCTTTGAATTTCGAATCGAATGAGCCTTTCTTGAAGTTTCTATGACAACGCCTTCTATAAAAACCTTATATAACCCCAGGGCATAACTTAAAACCCTTGCCCCTAGGGTTGTAGGGAAGTGTCCTCCTCAAAAAAATATTTTCTATCTGGAAATCAACTACGCTGGACAAAATGGCTATCTCAATTTTTGATTTGATGTGTTTGGGGGAATGATGGGGTGGGGGTGGGGGCTAGTTGCCCTCCAGTAACTTTCGACTATTAAAAAGTGCACTAGCCCTTTGAATTTCCAATCGAATGAGCCTTTTGTGAAGCTTCTACGACAACGCCTTCTATAAAAACCTTATGTGCCCCCAGGGCATAACTTAAAACCCTTGCCCCGAGGGTTTTGGGGTAGTGTCCTCCACAAAAAGATATTTTCTATCTGGAAATCAACTACGCTGAACAAAATGGCTATCTCAAAATTTTGATTGGATGTATTTTGGGGATTGATTGGCGTGGGGGTGCTAGTTGTCCTCCAATTGCTTTCGACTATTAAAAGGGCACTAGCCCTTCGAATTTCCAGTCGAATGAACCTTTTTTGAAGTTTCTACGACAAGGCTTTCTATAAAAAAACCTTATATGCCCTCAGGGCATAACTTAATAACCTTGCCGTATGGGTTATGGGGGAGTGCCCTCCTCAAAAAGATACTTTCTATCTGGAAATCAACTACGCTGAACAAAATGGCTATCAAAATTTTGATTGGACGTATTTGGGGGAATGATGGGCGTGGGGGGGGGGCTAGTTGCCCTCCAATCACTTTCGACTATTAAAAAGGACACTAGTCACTCAATTTCCAATCGAATGAGCCCTTTTCGAAGTTTCTACGGTGACTCCTTCGATACGAAGTGCCTGGATACGGATAAAAAAAACACATTGTGCCCACATCGTTCTTTATTTAGGCAGCACTAGCGCGCGCTGCCTATGATTAATTAAACAAAAAAAAACTTTTTCCACAAAATAAGTTTTTTAAAGAAAAGTAAAGAACTCCATTAAACAAAAAATGAGCAAAAATAAAATCAAATAATCTACCAAGCGTGAAACTACCACAAATCAGCATTGATAAATGAATGAAACCCAAAACGAACAGAAATTACAATTAATAACGGGGTCAAACTCAAAACGAGCAGAAATTAACATAAGTGGGGCGCAAAATCCCTATGCCCTCCCAAGGCCAGAACAAAAGTTGCACTTTACTGAAAAAAATATAAATGTTTTTACTTTTATAACTTTAATAAATTAAATAATATTAACATTTTGATTACTAAATATCAGTATATGTATATTAAACTGACAATGCCCATTCATTTCTATTTTTTGTATAAGAAAGGTGGTAAAAGTGAGTGTGGTAATTATCGAGGCATTAGTCTGGTCTCTGTATGTAGCAACTTACTTAGTAATATGATACTTTTTAGACTGAGAGATGCCGTAGATAAAGTTTTGAGAGAAGAACAGTGTGGTTATAGAAAAGGTAGAGGATGTGTCGACCAAATTTTCACTCTTAGGTTAATAATTGAGAAGTGTCTGAGTTGTCAAACACCTTTGGTCCTTAGTTTTATAGATTATGAGTAAGCGTTCGATTCTGTTGATAGAAGAGTTATAGCAAAGGTTTTATCCTTGTATGGTATACCAGACAAATACATTAAAGTGATTAGTGCTATGTACGAGAATAACACTGCTACGGTTAAAGTAGGAAATGAGGTTAGCAGCGGGTTTTGTATTAAATGAGGAGTTGTGGAGCAGGGTTGTGTTCTATCCCCCTTTATATGGATTATTTGATGGACTCTGTATTAAGGAGCACAGAAAAGGCAATGGGAGACCATGGAATCAAATGGAGAGGAAAAATTCAACTGGACTTAGATTATGCTGATGATTTGAGCATCCTATAGGAGAGTGTGAGCAAAATGAATGAACTTTTAGAGGTTTTGCGAGTTCAGGGTGCTAGACTAAGTTTCAAAATTAATGTTAAAAAGACTAAGTCACTAAGGCTAGGAATAGATGAAGATGAAAAGGTGACGTTGGGCAATGAAAATATTGATCAAGTGACCAGCTTCTCTTAAAAGTAGAATAAAAGTAGAAGTAGAAGTAGTAGAATAAAGAGAATAAAGTATAATAAAAGAGAATAAAGAGAAAAGTAGTAGTAGTAGTAGTAGTAGAAGTAGAATAAAAGTAGAAGATGTTAAAAGTAGAATAGCCAAGGCTCAGGGTGTTTTTTCACAGTTAAAAAAAAGTTTGGAAGAATAGGAAGATAAGTCTGCCAACCAAGATTAAAATATTAGAAACTACAGTGATGACAGTTGTCAAATATGGCCCTGAAGCCCTGATTTGCTAGATGTTTTCCAGAGAAATTGCTTAAGGATTGTTCTGGGTACCTGGCTGACTGACCGTATTTCAAACAACAGACTGTATGAAAAATGTGGTTCAATACCGCTCTAGGGCTATAATGAAAGAAAGGTTGAGATGGCTAGGGCACGTTTTTGCGGATGAAGGATGACAGATTTCCGAAGATTGTTCTTTCCGGCCAACCGTCTAGGGCTAAACGGAAAGCAGGTCGTCCTCTTCTAGGGTGGGAGGGCGTCTTAAAGAAAGATTTAAAGGAAATGGGAACTTCGTGGGAGGGTGTAAAAAGGGAGGCTTTAAATAGATTGGGGTGGAGGAGGAGCGGGCGTAGCTGTCTTGGCTTCAGACGGCTTGGTGCTGCGGAGAGTTATTATTAGTAGTAGTAGTCATAATAATAATATGTTATAATTATCAATAATTTTATAACAATTATTATAATAATTATCAATAATAATTTTTAAGTCCTGTCGGTGTTCAACTAACTCACCGTGTGGGACTCAACTAACATCTGGGGGATTCAGCTGTTTCGTGAAGATGATCTATCTGTGAACACTAATTCAAACACTGATACAACATACTGAAACACTGAACACTGATTCAAAAAAAAATTACTCAATTAATAGTTAATGACGCTAAAAAGTAATTTTAGATTAATGGTTTCCTTAAAGCAGAAGTTTCCTGTAAGGTGTGCACAAACTCCCAGGTGATTAAAAAAAAATCACCTTAGTCCAGTCAAATAAGGATTTTAGGTGAGAATAATTCCATGAATTAAGAAACTTTGCATATGCATAGTACTACCACTCAGTAATAACATAATAAAAACCAGCATTGCAACTTTTCCTAGTCTGCATACCTAATAGTGATTCCTGATGTCCATTTTAGGCTAAGACAAATATATTTTCTGCATTTTCTTTGATTCTTAAGCATTTGAGGGCAAGAAAATCTATTTACATATAACCAAATATCCATATAGTTGTAGATAAAAATCTCAATACAATATATAAAATATTAAATCACAATACTATAGCTTTGCAAGTATTTGAGTAATGAGTAGTTGCAGCAACATGATCCATAAAATATAACTGGTTACAAATTCAACATATATATATATATATATATATATATATATATATATATATATATATATATATATATATATATATATATATATATATATATATATATATATATATATATATATATATATATATAGATATATATATATATATACATATATATATATATATATATATATATATAAATTCTTTTAATACTTTTTTTAAACCATCATTATCTTTGGAGATGAGGGGCAGCAGACACTAAGCGATAATTTCTACTGACTTCAATTTCTGTATGTTATTTCTTAATTCCTTCCTTAGATTCCTGGCCAAAAGGGGTTGCTGCAAACTTCATGGTGCCCAGAAAACGTAAATCTAATGTGTTTCAAGAGTAAAAACCAAAACTTGGGGAGGAGGAAATTGTAACTCTTCCAATGTTTTTGTTAATATAAAAAATTTGAAAATCCATTTTCAAATACCCTTAAAAGAGGCATTTTTCTAAATCTAGGATGGTTTATACACGATGTATCTCCATAGAATTTTATCTAACTCAAGAACTTACTTTCGTCTCTACTATTAAAGCCCAATAGGACTTGTTATGCATCTCTAGTTTTACAATGCAAAACAATTCGTTCTATGTACAAACAAATAGCTTTTTTATTCACCGGCTTAAAGTGAATCTTGTATTGTGTATGAGTCTGGCATTTTTAATAAATTAATGTACTAAAATACAATTTCTGATTGGCATTTCATAAGTTTTTTTCTGCATGTTTCAAAAGTTTGACCTGTCATGTTAAATCAAGAAATTAATAAATTGATTTGTATCTTAATTGAAAAAGAAATATAAACAATATAGTTCTGAGCTGTATTGTTTGGCCTCCAGATATACAGAATTCGTCAAACGCCTTTCAATCAACACTTTGAAAGTTGTTAAACTTCAAAACCGGTTAAGCGAATGCCTGCATACTTGAATAAGATAAAAGAAAAGTTAAGATTAAGATCGATTAAGATTAGTTAAGAGTAAGATTAGATAATATGATTAGTTTAAAATACTAAAATGTAAACTACCACAAAGAAGAGTAGGGCTAAGGACATGGGGGCCTTCTAAAGACCAGAACATGATTTGCACTCTATTAAAAACAATTTTTACTTTCAGCTATGTTTTTATTTCTCATAACATCAAAAGAAATTATATCCCAATCAGAACTCATATTAAAGGGAAAAACTTGAAATAAATGGATTTTAATGTAGGCTACTGCTATGGCTAACTCCAAACAGATAAATGAAGAGGTCGGTAAACGAAACAATGTTGTTGAATCAATTTTAACAAGAAAGAACATTTTTTTGTTCCAATGAATTCTTTCTTTTGCTTTGATAAAGCATAAAACATTACATAAAGCTATTGAAAGATTGATAAAGTTATTGAAAGATTATACTTCCATAAAAAGTGTCACTAAAAGCGTTAAACACAAAACCATTGGGAGGTTTGTCGTTGTACAGCCTTTTTTTAAATTGGCTAATAGTTGCACAATGTCTGCAAAGTGCCGATTAATTTACCATTCTTGTCTTGAGTGAGTATAAATCTGTTTCTATTCATAAAAATTAACTACTACTACTAACAGCTCATAGTAGCACCAGGCCACCTGAAGCCAGCACAGCTACTCACGCTCCTCCTCCATCCCAATCTATTCAAAGCTTCCCTCTTTACACCCTCCCAGTAAGTTCCCGTTTACTTTAAATCTTTCTTTATGACATCCTCCAACCCCAACCGCAGACGAACTGCTTTCCGTTTTGTCCTAGACGGTCGACCCCCCAGGACTTTTGGCTGGGTAGATAAACGACACATCATTAACACAGGATTCTGATTAATGGATAATTCCTCTGGGCTTAGTCTGTTTAGGTGGACGTTTTTAGGCTGAAAAATCTCTTCCTAGTTAATGTATCAACCATAAGTTGCCTTCTCATAGTAGCATATTATTTGAAGGCATGGATGTATAATGAGTCGGAGCTAATAGGCTTGAGACTCTAATAATAATAATAATTTTATTTTAACCCTTCATACAAATACATGTATATGCTCGAAGAGCTATTCTTTCAAGTAGTTCCGACAATGACGAGCAGACAGACGCAAACTTCTGACTCGATCAGTCATTTCTATAGTGTAGGCATAGAAACACAAACAGCAATAAAACCACTAAATTCTACTGCAAGATATACATCATTAGACTCAAACAAATTACAATTATACTTTTTTCTAACAGCTATCATTAAGCCCTCCGAGGGTCGACCCCCAGGACTTTTGGCTGGGTAGATAAAAAACTGATGATCAGAAGAAGTAATCAGTCTTGTGCTACTATCTTCATTAAGCAGATGGTCATTAAACACAAATTATATCGAAAGCACCATACACTATTTGAAGTATGTCTAATTTTTCTCTAGCACCGTTTATGTTTTGACAGAACACACGTACTTCGCCATTTATTGAGCCGGTTTACGATTTAAGTTCTTCGGGGCAGCTTGGTCTAGAACTGTACCATGAGCTGTATTTTTTAGGTTTGGGCACCGAAAGCTGTTACTTGCATGGTTGTATCCGCAGTTGGCATACTTGACCACATCTGAGGTGCACTCGGAGTAGCTATGATCACCGGTAAACTTTCTACATTTAGTGGCCTTCTGACACTGGTTTGCACGATGACCAAAACCTTGACATTTATAGCACTGCAGCGGCTTTGTGAGGGGCTTTGACACAGAAAACATGGTGTATTCCACTTTGATTCCAAACTTGAGAGCCTGATTGAAGTCAATCTTAGTAGCGAACGTGAGCTGGACAACTGAGGAATTTCCAAAGCGCTAGGCTTGGGAAATACCGCTAATTAGGTTGGGAATAGTTGAAACGTCGTAATCTTTGTCAACGTAAATGATCCCGAAGTATTCTGAGCACAGTACCTTGCTACGGATATTTTGTTCGGCTTGGGCCCCCGAGGCGACAATACTTGCGGATGTTTCGTCTTTCATATGTACAAACAGCCTGTCTCTTCGTTGTTCGATTCTGTCTATTTTATCCGTGGGTCCAATTTTCCTCAAGAAATCCTTTTGCTTGGTAGGCTTAGCACTCAAGCTCGCGGGAGATTCGAAAAAACAACTGGGATAGTCCTTTCTGGTCGGGGCAGAGATGGCCATATTGGTGGCTGGTCTCTGAGCTAGGTACTGCAGAAGTTTCGTGCTTCTCTACTATAAAACTTTGCATCGCTTTTCAATCATTCAATCGTGAGGCAACAATCGTACTCACATCCTCAGGAATGGTGGGAACGTCAGCTGGGTCGAGAATGGCAAAACAAGGGGTCGGAACTTCATTTGCGAACATTTCTGATATAACCTCATAAATATCGCCATAAAAGGCAGAAGCCGGGTGAGAGCCCCTACGACTCTGATTAATGTCTTTGTTGAGTACTGTTTTACTTCTATCAATAGCCTCTTTCAGAGCTTCCTTTGAGGAAAACTTCGACTGCCTGATAACAATCTCCTTATTCGTTTTCTTTTTCACATGCCTCTGCATAAAGTTCAACACTGAACTTAAAATCACGGTATTTTCCGTCATTATTGATCCAGCTATCACCCCAAAAGACAAGGGAAGCGTCAGCCCCCGTTACTTTATCCCCGCAGTTTAAGGGAGACTCTCCCGGCAGGTACAACGGCACTTGCCACGGGTTTATTTCTGCTTGTCAATTACGGGTCACGCAAAATTGAAATCAGCACAAATCTATTTTTGTAAAGTGTAAATAAATGTCCATAAACTAGGTCAGTGGATTACAACATTTTTAATCCGTATGAAATGTTATGAAAGAATGGTCAAACAATTAACTCCGGTCACTGAATTAATTTCGGATCCTACCGAGTTTAAAGTTGATAAAATCCAAAAAAGGTGTTATCACATTCAAGGCTAAATGAAGACTGTGTATGATTTCTACTCTTTATGATAGAAGAGCATCGGCAAGTGCTGAATACCATGTTGTGACAAAAAATAGGCCCAGGATTATGCAAAGCCGTCTTCTTACTGGAGGTCCCAGGGACTTTTTGCTGTCCGGTTTTAAGCCAGCTTAAGCGCTTCAATGTACACTTGAGAAAATGTGTTGGTCCTCGTCCTGCATTGCTATCCGGAACCATTGCTTTTCCTGAGGCCAAAATGATCTCAGTGATTTATATAACATAAAAATTAAAACTTTCGGAATGGTTTTGACGTTAAAGAATAACTATCGTATCGATATTTTGACTGACGAATAGACAGTACATAGACAGGGAGTAGGAATCATGATGAATAAGGAAGATAATAAGTCTTGTTTATGCTGGTAAGGTATTAATAATATGAGTACTATTCGCTAATTTTTAAACAGTTCGTGGTATCGAACTGTAAGTAAGGAGCTACCTGGCTCAAAAGTAACTGAAATTCTAAAAAAACGGAATTTTGATAGCAATAGATACTTCAAAAGAATCAGATTTTTATGCTTATTTCAAAACGGAATTTTGATAGCAATAGATACATCAGAAGAATCAGATTTTTATGCTTATATCAAAAGTATCGCGTCTGAGAAAATCTGCCTTATTTTTGAAAAAAGGGGAAAACACCCCCTAAAAGTCATAGAACCTTAATGAAAATTACACCATCAGATTGAGCGTTTCAGATAACCCTACTGTAGAGGTTTCAAGCATCTGCAAAAATGTGGATTATTGTTTTTTTTTTTTTTTTTTTTTTGCCAGAAGAAAGATTACGGATGCGTGTTTATTTGTTTTTTCCAGGGGTGATTGTATTCTAGTGGTCCTAGAATATCACGGAAGGGCTTATTCGAATGGAAATTAAAAGTTCTAGTGCCATTTTTAAGTGAAAAAAAAAATGGAGGGCATATAGGCCCCCTACCACGCTCATTTTTTTCCCAAAGTCACCACATCAAAATTTTGAGGTAGCCTTTTTGTTCAACATAATCGAAAAATATAACTATGTCTTTGACGATGTATTTAATCCCCCACAGTCCCAGGGGGGAGTTCTGAAAGTTATGAACTTTGCCCAATGTTTACATATAGTATTGTTTATTGGGGAAGTATTCAGAAATATTTAGGGTGATTTTTTCTGATAATGTAGGGCGGGGGTTTGGGGGTTACGTAGGAGGATCTTTCCATGGGGGAAGAGACATTGCTATGAAAGGGGGTGCCAGATTTTCCAGCATTGTTAAAAAAAAAAAACGATCAGAAATTGGATACAAAAAAAAACAGTTTTTTTCAACTGAAAGTAAGGAGCAACATCAAAACGTTAAAACGAACAGAAAATTATCACGTGTATGATGATTTGATTGGCCCCCTAGTCAATACCTCGCTCTTTACGCTTAATTTTTTTGTACTTTCATCAGAGCCATTAATTCTAATTAACGGCCTTTGTGATGAAGGGGTCATTCTGAAAGAATTGGAATAAAATTAGAACTTTAGCGTAAAGAGCGAGGTATTGACTAACGGGTGAACCCCCTAATGTACGTATTAAAAATATACGAATATAAAAGTTTGTTACGTAAGTTTATTTGTAACTTAAATATATTTATTACTAATAAAAACGTTCGTAAATAAAATTAAAAGTTTTAGTGCCTTTTTTGAGTAACCAAAAAAACTGAAGGGCAACTAGACCCCCTCTTCCGCCCCTTTTTTCTCAAAATCGTCTGATCAAAAATTTCGAGAAAACCCATTTAGCCAAAAAAAGTAAAATTAATTTGCAAATTCATTTTAATTATTCATGTACGGTAAGCCAAAACCAAAACCTACATTAATTCAAAAATGTTCAGAAATTGAATAAAAAAAGAAGTTTCTTACGCTTAAGTTTTTTTTAGTACTTTCATCGTAGCCATTTATTCTAAATTAACGGTCTTTTGTGATGCAGGGGTCATTCGATGAGAGAAGGCACTATTGCAGGGGTTCATTCTGAAAGAAGGCACTATGCAGGGGTCATTCTGAATCTAGGCACTATTTTTTCGTGAAATACCATAGACAAGGAATATGTGTTTGCGATGAAAACCACACAAATTTTCGGAAATCCAGATATCATAAAACTTACATTTTTATGAAGAAATGAGAACTAGCAAATGCGGGGCAAAACTTAATTAAAAGTGTTAAAAAAAAATCAGCTGAAAAACAGTACCTTTACAGTACTTTTCTAAAACAAACACCTGCGAACGAAGAAATTTACAAATTAAAAAAAAGTCTATGCAGGTAATTTATAATATAGTAATTATACGTGAACAAATAAATTTCTAGGGCATGACGTACGAATTCTCGTACGCAATATATTCCATAGCGTCGAGCAATCGGTGCTGGCAAAATTGTACGCAATAAACAGACAAGTAGAAGCTATAATGCATGTGACGAAACACCGTACTAATGTTAATGTTAAATCACTAATAGAAGAACAAAATAAAACGAATATAGCTTTCGAAGATATACAAACGTATTATTTGAAAATAATACATGCCAATATCCCGGAGGAAGAAAAGACAAAAATATCGAGCAAAAACATATTTTCATATCGAAAAAGAAAAAAAAAAATCGTTATAGCTAGCACAGAATGAAAAAATCTCCAATTTAAACTGGACTCTAGGGGAAATTACAATATATTCAGTAGAATAGAGCATTTACTGATTAATGAAGGTAAAGAAGATAAGCCGTTATATGGAGAATATTTAGCGGCAAGCATGTTAGAGCTAATGACACATCTACAAATTTTAAGTGACAATACAATAGAAGTTCAAAGAGCATTTAGAGTTACTAGAGTTAGGACAGATTCCGAAACTTCTGTTGCCTCCAAAGGAGTTAAAAGAGATCTTGCAAAACATACAGTATTTTGTATTAAAGGAAGAGTACTATGAATTACTTTCGGGGTTAGACCCGATAGACCCCTTGAGCTGGTATGCTAAGCTATTAAAAGTGTCTTATTTTCTATTAGCGGGAAAACCTCCGAATAAACGTAAAAATACCCCTGGTTCAGAAAAAGAGCGTATTTGCAATGTATTAAGCTTTTCCCATGGCAACAGGGGGCCCACATGGAGTAATAATCACCATGACATCAACTTCAGCGTATGTACTAGTAGAAAACAAAGGAGAAAGAATAATTTCTCTAGAAAAAATTTGGGTCATGGACGCTTTAGAAAATGGTATTTTTAAATTAGAACTGACCAAAAAAGGACTAAAAAGGACAAAAAATGGGAATAGTTTAAATTGTTGGGAAAACATAATTCTAGAAAATCGACAAGGCATTCAAAAGACATGCCATTGGGAAGTCTCTAAACCTTCAGAAACAACTGAAGGAATTATAAAAGTAAGCTTATCCGAAGTGTTGGTTTCAAATAATGTTACGCTAGATGGAACTTGTGTTCAAGACAGAGAAATACCAAATTTCCACTAATTATATCGACAATGTCAGAATGTAATCTATGGCACAAAGATACAAATTTCATTCTTAAAAAAGAAAATAGACAAAGAATCAGAAGAAAACATTAATAAAATTAACTCTATTAAAAATTTAAAACAATTTTACCAGGCAAATTAGAAATTTTTTAAAAAAAGGTAGTAAGCATCTAGTAGAAAATTGGAAAAAAAAGATTTAAAGAACCTATTAGTTGGGCCCAACTGCTGAAATATATAAAAACAAGATCAAGAAATAGCCCTTCGTCAAGCAGAAGTTACACTGAAAGTAATATAGGAGGAAAGCATTCAATTCAATGAAATATTTTTAGTAGGGTGCGTAATGGGCGCAGTGTGTGCAAGTCAATTTACACTTATAACAGCTTGGATTATTTTCAAAAAGAGTAAAATGCAAGTTGTGAGGCAGGAAGTAACCGAATTACAAGAATTGACGATAACGCCAAGGCAATTACAAATGGTCCCAGAATATGCAGAATACGCAGGAATTGCGCGTTAATTCAAACATGTTCAATTTTTTTTTCTTTAGTGTAAAGAGTGAGGCGCTGAGAAGAGAACAGCACGTTTCATATAGGCCTACGGAATAATTTCTGTTTGTTCAACTTTTATTGTTGATCCTTACTTTTAGCTGAAAATAGCCAGTAGTTTATTTTTCTTTATCCGGAGGCTGAGCCCGTGTATTTTCGAATCTAAATTTTTCTGGTAAGCATTTATGTCTTCGAAGCTTGTTTTTATATTATTCAATGTATATTATAAAATGCTCTTTAATTACGACTTTGTTACTGAACTTTGGGCATAATGTTCATAACTAAAGTGTTCATATTTCTATAAACGTATAAAACATAATGTTTGTATTTCTTTCTGAATTAAGATATAAGTCCGTTTATTGTTTTCCGGATTTAATACGACATGTTCAGCTTTTAAAACAAGCAGAGAAATGGATTGGTATTGTTTAAACTGCTTTTTCAAAATTTTAATGAAGAACATTAATTCATTAAAAATGCTCTACTCGGACAAATTACAATATTCATTTTGTGCCAGTGCATTAAAAAGCTTTTTGCTTGTATGTGGAACGATTTGTTTTCAAACTAGAAAATATCACAGATACTTTATAGCCTACACTATAATAGATACTTTATAGCATATAACAGCGACGCTATAATCCCTCTAAATTCTCTAAAGCCATGCGTCCTTTGTGCTTTATTTAAATGATTTATATTTCGAGCAATGTGTTTTTGCTTGTCATAACATTAATAACCAGTGGTGTTGGTTTGGTGGCAAGAGGGCCTGTGTGCCTTCTATATTTTTTGGCCCCCTTAGATGTTAAAAAATACCTTTATTCGGGCATTTTCACTGGAAATGCCTTTTTTGGTTTGATACCCACCCCCTTATATGTTGGAATATACATCCCTCCCCCCCTAAATGTTTGCCAATTTATCCCACTGAGAAAAACAAAATAAAGTCCATATGCTAATCAAGGTTTACAAATAAGAGCTATGACAAATGAGATTGAGGCCACCTCTCTCAAACCCCCTAAATGCTTGAGTTTCACTTGCGATTTACTCAAAACAATATTTATTTTGGAGATCATGCTTTTTACTTGTCAAAAGAGGTTGACAACAATTGTATATGTCAAAGTATTTGGTAATATCAAACTAGAGATGCATAACAAGTCCTACTGGGCTTTAATAATAGAAACGAAAGTCAGTTTTTTTTGTGTTAGATATGAAATTCTATTCCAGGGGGGTATAAACCTTCCTAGAATTAGAAAAAATATTTCTTTTGGGCATTTGAAAAACCGGTTTTTCTAGTACTTTTCTTCGACAAAAAATTGAAAGAAGACAATAAAACGAAAGAGTTGAGACCACTCCAGTGTAATACGGTGATATGTCATTTTGATACTTGACTGACAATAGGCTGTGTGTGGTACTTCACCAAAAACGATTGCTCTTGCGTTTTAGTATTGGTGAGGAACGGAAAGCTCTACTATGATTACCTCTTACGGCAATTACCAACTGTTTTCCTGTAATGTGTTTGTAGATTCCCTTCATCCTTAGATAACCTTAATCCTTTAGTTCTATTTATAAATTTATGGATCAATTCTCAATATTAAATAATTGTTTGAACTAAAATTGAAAACCAGTGACAAAAAAGTAGCATTTTGATAAGTAATACTATATTAAAGCCTCAAATATATTTTTTCGGATTTTTTTCTTTTTTGTCCCAACTTGATTTTTATCCCTTTTTTTTCTTTAAAAAGCGCAAACAACTCTTGCATTTTAGTAATTTCAGGCCCCTCATCAATAAAGAAGACCACAATCTTCTTGCCAAGTGGTACTTTTAAGTTGCAGTGTAATAATAATTAATGTAACTGGTTAAATTGAGGTAGTTACAAGTTTATGATTTCAGTTCCTGACAGAAAAGTCATTAAAAAGCTTGAAAAAATTCCAGGCATTAGATGGTGTTGATATTTTTTTTTTTTTGTCAACACCAGCGCCAGTTCCCACTCCTATAAACTACTGCTGCACTTTGGGTATATCCCACAAAAGACTTACCGTCAATGCTTTTTTTTTTTTTTAATTTATTCGCTGTTGTCTAGCTCAAAACAATAGAAAACAAAAACTCTTGGGATAAACAATGTCTAATAGCTCTGGTTCATTTGAACTAAAGTTCGATTAATTGTAATTTCAAATTTTTCTCTTTTCTTTTTCTTAAAAGAGAAATGCTTTTTAAATTATTCTCAAAATTTGTGAAAAGGAAGATAATTAATGAAATTTATTGAAATAATGTTTAGATTATCACTCTTCAGTTTTGTTTGAGGGTTTCGTTTTACCACCGTTTTAAATTTTGCTATCTGTTTTTTTTTTTTTTTTTTTTTGCTTTCTTGGGTTTTGGAGGCTCATTGTTTAAATTGTTGAGTAATTTGTTGAGATTGTATTTTCATAGCTTTTTAGGGTTTCTTTTTCCTTGTTATTTTTGTTTGTTATTGTAGGCGTTGAAGATCCTTCAACAAGTGCCACCGAAACCCTAATGGAAACTTCAAATTCTCCTCTATCAGCAGAACATCAAAATTCTCCCTGAGGCTGTTTCACCTAGGATTTCCACGTCACTTCTAGAATTTGACTCCCAGGAAGTTGACAGAGACGATCAAGGTATAATTAAAAGAATGATGAATTTTATAATGATACAGAAAAAAAATTTGTTCCGGGGGTTTTTTTTGTTAAGATAAAGCATAAAACATTACATATAGCTTCTAATAGCGTAACTGAAAGTTTTTACTTACATTAAAAATAGTGTTAAATACAAAACGATTTTAAGATTTAATGTTGTACACCCTTTTTTATGTAGGCTAAAAGTTGTACAAAATGACAAAGTGCCAATTAATTGGTCACTCTAGTTTTGAGTGAGTATGAATCTGTTTCTATTCACAAACATTAACTACTGGATATGAAAATCTGTGAATAAAACTCTAAATTTCTGAAACTTGGTTCGTAACAATCAAATCTATCACTCTTGAATTTGTTCCTGCATCTTCTTGTATCTAATTTTCAAAATCGTAAACTGATATTTGTATGCTCTTTGGGTTTCATTCTGTCTGGGTAAATTATTCAAACAATGTTATTATAGAGATTGATTTTCTATATGTTAATTCTTCTTATTTTGTAGAAGCTGAAGGTGCTTCATCAATTGATACTGAAACGATGAGAGAAACTTCTAGTTATATTCCGTCATCTGAGCATCAAAATCGACCTTTGGATATTTCATTGGATATACCATCTGAGACAGACTCACAGGAACTGTATAGAAATGACGAAGGTATATTTGGAATTATCAGTGATACTTTAAAATTCAGGATTATTAAGGATAAGTTTTCGAAAGATTTTTCTTACCTAACAAACCAGTTCACAGTTCCAGAAATTTATTCAAGGATATATAAACTACCAATTAGTGTGTTCACCCTTTTATTCTCCAAAAAGTATCATCGGATATTCAGAAATCCGTCGTCCTCTTCTGTAACTATGTCTACTTTCAGTTAAAAAAAAAACAATCATCAAGAAAGTTCTTAAATGTATTGATGGGTTTTGGGAAGTGCGGTTACTTGAGCTAAACGTTTTTTCACGGTTTTAGTATTTAAATGGTATTGCCAAAAAATATTTTGACATTAAAATAAGTCATTAAGTGTTATTGCCAAAAGTCTATAGTAAGGCTTAGTTTACGTTTCGATTCGTAAGCAAGTAGATCAAAGGAATTTAAATACAAAGTACTGAAATAATGTAATGCTAAATGTGGGTCTTGAGCCTCTCAACATTAATCTAAAAACTTTCTTTTTAAGTAACTAGAAAGTTGCATTTTGAAGACCAATTTTCTGTCGAACATGATGCAGCTTCAGAGAGAAATTTCAAACAAGACTAAAGATACACAAGTATAGAATTAAACTTGAAAGTACATTAATTATTACATAAAACATAATGACTGGCTTGTCTGGCGCTTATTTTTTTTTTTTCATTAGGGACTTCCTTTTTTTTAGAACTATTTACAATGTGAGAAAGCTAACTCTTGTCTGGTATTATGAATTTATCAATAATAAATGATAGTTTTGATAATATTTTTTTAGTTCATCGGTGTTAAACTAACTGTCACTACCGGAAGATTCAGCTGTCTCGGGAAGATTATTAATATGTGAATTCTGATTCAAAAATAATATTATTTTTTTTAAATTCAGATGGACCTAATATGTTTTATTATACAATTATTTTTTTTTGAATTCTGGAATAAAAACGAAACACCTTTAATATAATGTCAAGTCGAAATAAAAGTTTTTTTATTTAAATTCTACAAAACTATTCTCGAATGATTTGGAGAAAGATAGACATTCGGCATGGAGAGCTTGACGAAAAAATTATTTATTCAAACCTTTCACCTACATGTTATCTTTCACTTACACAGATATGGATTATTTGGGCGCGCTAACGATATTACTATTTTAATATCGTAGTGTTACGATACCAATGTAATTTGTCAATAAATTCTCCTCTGAAAAAAAAACCTTACCTAAAGTTTACACCTTGTATTTTTTGCCCATTTTCATGCTTAAATGTTCCTCCCTGGTTTATTACACACCAAAGGACAGCATCAATAATTAACTGTGAATTTCAAATAAGGCAAAAGAAATATTTAGAAAAAACTATGAATAAAGTTCTAAGTATTATAATAGTATTATAATAAACCAAATAAAGTTCTAGTCTGAGAAAGCAAGGCCGTATCCAGGGGGGGGGGGGGTTACCCGGTTTGAACCCCCCCCCCCCGAAATTTTGACCGACTCGAAAATAAGTCGAAAATTAGTAAAAGCCTAGGTAAAAATCAGTAAAATTAGTCGAAAACTGAGTCAAAAATTAGTAACCCCCCCCCCCAAAAAAAAGTAAAAAAATAGTAAAACCCCCCCTGAACAAAAATCCTGGATACGGCCCTGCTGGAAAGTGCTTGATAAGTCCAACAATGGGGCAACGCTTGCCCCAGTTGCCAAGCTATAATGCTTGCCACAGCGTATAGCCCCCTCTGCGCTGTTATTTTGCCACCACTCTAACAGACTGCTTTGTTTCCTTCCGATGGCAACCTTACTCATATACCTTCCCAGTTGCTGATTAATAGTACCTGCTGACTCTTTTTCCTCAGTTGTTGCAGTTGCAAGGATGTTATCAAATAGGCTGTCAATCAAACTTTATTTGCCTACTCCTTATCGTTTGGATACAAGGGTGCGGGCTAGGGTTTTAAGTTTGGAGGGGGAATTTCAAGAATGTGTCGACAGAATCGTCCAGTATGCTGACAAATGCGTACACAAGCTATATTTCCAAGGTAAATAGGTAAATTTTCCAAGATGTCGACATGTGGCGCCGAGACCTTGGAACTCCTCCCCTTAGCTGTACCCCTGACTGGATGTCATGGTTTTAATTAATTGAATCTTTCATCCACACAAGTGAACATTCATAAACAGAAATGTTTAATGATGCTGCATCTGGTGTGTATTGACAACGAATATACTTTTGACTTCATTTGATTCTCCTCTGCTGCTATCTCCACCACAGTCAGAGTGAGCTATGGACTATATACCCAAGCACTGGACAAACAAAAATTATATTAGGAAATCCGGAGCCATCTCCTGAATAAGTTACGTAAAAACGAAAGAAAAAAAATCGGCCGATATCCAATATTTATTTCCTGATGTCCGATGTTGACACTGACCCCCATATAGGTCTGATAATATCAGTTGAGCCCGAATTGTTATAATGCTAGTTTCTAATTATTTTTTCTTATTTTAGATCGTTTTTTTCTTATTTATTAATTTTGGTAAAGAAATTTAATTTTTTTTTTTACTACAGGAATGATGCATTCTACTGTGTGCAGGTCTGATGGTGTGAGTCAGCCAATACTCTTTGGCCCAAAACCTATCCTTAGTGTGAAAAAAACTGACAGAGAAGGCTATTGAAGAATTAACCGTTGGAATCTGGCGTTGCGGGTTCCTGTGGAAAAGCAAAGAAATCCCTTTTGATTCTAGATCTTCACATTGACACTGGCTGTGAAGAGCTTTCACCAATAGAGTGTGATGTCTGCCCTACAGTAGTTCGTGATTACAGCAATTTTGTTGTTCATTTCATGGAACACCAAATGGGAGGGACAAGGAGATGTGCCATTTGTTTAAGAGAATGTATTGATGATATGAGACAACATCTAGTGTTACAAGGTCACATTTCACCAAACATGTCGGAACTAGACCTTCAGATGAATGAATCACTAGTCGTTTCACAAAATCCTTCCACTAGCGGCTACTCAAATTCATCTAAATTAGAATCTGGAGAAAAAGGTTTGGACGATAAGAAAAGATACTTGGATTGTCGGTTGGACTGCAAAAAGCATAGAAAATTAAAGAGGCATAAAAGTATACACACAGAAAAAAATATATATAAATGCGATCTATGTAAGAAATGCTTTTCTTCATCACGCAACTTGAACAGGCATCAAGTTGTGCACACAGGTGAAAAGCCTTTTAAATGTGAGATATGTAAGAAATGCTTTTCTTCGTTAAGCAGTTTGAAGATACATCAAATAGTGCATACAGGTGAGAGGCCATTTGAATGTGATATATGTAAAAAATGCTTTCTTTGCCAAGCCATTTGAAGACGCATCAAATAGTGCATACAAATGAGAGGCCGTTTGAATGTGATATATGTAAAGAAATGCTTTTCTAGATCAAGCTATTTGAAGGAGCATCACATCGTCCATACAGGTGAGAGGCCATTTAAGTGTGATATATGTAAGAAATGCTTTTCTAGATCGAAGCCATCTGAATAATCATCAATTTGTGCATACAGGTGAGAGCCCATTTAAATGTGAAGTATGTAAAGAAATGCTTTTCTAGATCAAGCCATTTGAATAACCATCAAATTGTGCATACAGGTGAGAGACCATTTGAATGTGAGATATGTAAAAAATGCTTTCCTTCGCAAGGCAATTTGAAAAAGCATCAAATAGTGCATACAGGTGAGAGCCCATTTAAATGTGAAATATGTAAGAAATGCTTTCCTTCACCAAGCCATTTGAATAACCATCAAATTGTGCATACAGGTGAGAGACAATTTAAATGTGAGATATGTAAGAAATGTTTTCTTTCACCAAGCAGTTTGAAAAAACATCAAATAGTGCATACAGGTGAGAGCCCTTTTAAATGTGAAATATGTAAGAAATGCTTTTCTTATTCAAGACATTTGAAAACGCATCAAATTGTACATACAGCTGAGAGCCCATTTAAGTGTGATATTTGTAAGAAATGTTTTTCTACATCAAGCTATTTGAAAAAGCATCAAAACAGTGCATACAGGTGAGAGCCCATTTAAATGTGAGATATGTAAGAAATGCTTTTATTCATCAAGCCATTTAAACAGGCACCAAATAGTGCATACAGGTGAGAGGCCATTTGAATGTGAGATATGTAAGAAATGCTTTTCTTCGTCAAGCTATTTGAATATTCACCAAAGACTCCATAAGGTGAGAATCCATTCAAATGTAATTTATGAAGGAGAACATTTTCAAATCTGAATCTGAAATAAAACCCAATCTGAAACTTAAAAACCCATTCTAGGAAGAAGTCTGATAGTTAATAGTTATCAATAAAAACTTTGGATGAAAATTGATTTTCGTAGACAGAAGTGGAGATAGGAGTTACAAAAGCAAAAAGCAGAGCCGGTGCCTATTTTATTCTTTCTTACTGTCTATTTTGCCTTTTAATTTCTAGTGCCGGGTAAAATATCTTCAAATGGGTAATTTAGCTCAAATAGAGTTCTTTAGTGTTCAAAACGCATGATTATCAGGATTTTGAAGTATTCAACCATTTAACAAGAAAAACAAGGTTCTGCGGTGTCTTAGTGCACGAAAACCTTAAACGAAAGTGTCTATTCTGTATTAAAATGGGAGACCCCCCCCCCCCTTCTTACTCATGGCTTGTAAAGACCAGAATATAACCTATGCTTTACTGAAAACAATTCTTATTTCGAGGCAGATGTTTTTATTTCACACAATTAAAAAAAAATTACCATCATAACCAAGATTACTGAAAAAATAATTCAATGTGATAGATAGATAGATTAAATGTGGATCAACCATTAGTATATGTGCTGATACTCATTCATGAATGTAAATAATTTTGTTGAAAATCCTCATTATGCCCTGAAAATTTTGACTTATTGCTCTAATCTGTTCCTAACATACTGTTGATACATCCTTTTGACAAACTGTTTGTAAACAGTGTGTTTTGATTAGTTCAACTTCCCTTTTGATATTAACTAAAAATTTTATGGACTAAAGGCTCTTAGCTACAGTGTAAACAATGTATTAGGGAGGTACCTAGAACTAGGAGGTAATAGCGTCATATAGACGCTATTATGGTGGAATGAAAATAAAGCGTTGTCCAAACATGATTGAGCAGGTTAAAAAAAATACCTAGTTCCTATTAAGGTAACTGCCTCGAATAAGTAAAATCATCGAAGGCCCCCAAGATTACAAAAGGCTACAATTTAAAAAGAGAAAATAATATATAGTTAATAACCATTCCCTATCCTACGAAGCAATGCTGTATCTAGAAAATGTTTACCCATTGCATAGACTTATCTTCGATATAGCCGGTACCGCATTCAGTTTTCTGGGGGGGGGGGGGGGGTCTATGATTTTGCGCCACCTAGTGTATATCTAAGATTTCTACATATGCCGCTCAGTTCCGCCAAGACTGGCATAATCCCTGCAACACTTGGTACGGTTTCGCCATGTTTGGCACACTTTGGCCACGCTTGGAATGCAACACCTGACGTGTGCAGTTTTCTAAAAGTTGGCACCCCTAAAAATTCAAAGACTAGCATTTCATCCAGGAACTAATTTGGGCCAAAAAGCATGTACCTCATTTCTCAAGTACATAGAAATTTTAGATAGAGATAGAAATCATAGATACAATAGAAATAATAGCTGTTGTAGTGGCGTGTACATCTTGCGTTTGAGTCAATTGATAACCCCCCTCATCTTTCCCTGAAATCTACAACTTAATATTTTAAGCCACTTCTGAATTTAGCCCTTTTGACAATCTGCATGAACATCGTGTGCTTTGATTTTGTTCAACATTCCCTGAAACCTTCACTTGACCGCCATTGACCTTTTTGGGGACCAAAGGTTAAAATCACCCCCATCCCCCCAAAAATACTATGTGTAAACAATGGGCGAATTGCATAACTTACAGTCCTTGCCTCTTGGGCGTTGGGCCGCCTCTTGCCTCTTGGGCGTTGGGTGTTGTGGTGGTTGGACCTTTCAACTATGCTGAATAAAATGGCTATCTTGAAAATTTGATTCAATGAACTTGGGGGAAGAGGTGCGTCAGAGGGGATTGGTAGCCCTTCAATCGCTTTTAACTCTTAAAGATGGCATTACTTCTTTGGATTTCCAATCAATGCGGTCTTTCTGAAGCCTTTGATGGTGATTGGGTGTATTATTTATCCTAAATGATTGGGTGGGTGACCAGGGTTAAAGCCTTGTTCTCTTATCTGTCTGAACTACTAAACCAGGAAAGGAGTTTATTTGTTTTTGCCAAATAGTTACCTTTAACACATTATAAACTAAGGTTGTATCCAGACATTTGAGGATGGTAGAGGGGCAAAGGTAAAGTTGTATTGGAAGCCACTTCATGGAAATGCTACTAAGAGAAATTCTTGAGTTCTAGTGGAGTACTTCAATCGAAGGAGGAAATAAACTGAAATAAACATGAAAAGGTTCAGAATCCGTTTTTAAACTGCATTCGTTTACATTGACTTAAACTGTCTAAAGATGTAACCACTAAAGTTCTGAAAACTTGTTCACAAAACTCGTTTTGTATAGTTAGCAAATATTATTTACACCTCGTTATTCAGCAATCCGATGAAAATCACGTTATTTTGTACATAGGTCAATGCTAGCCCCAAGAAAAGAGCATTACTAAGCCTGGAACTGAGATTAGCTTTTGAGCTGAGGCTCTCTAGAATAGGGACTTTTAAAGATTGAAAAAGGGTGTATTTTACCCTGTTTCAATAAACCTGTTTCAAAGAATTTTTCCTGGGATAGTCCAAACTATTCGTTTGACTTATAGCAATAAATCTGGGTGAGTCACGTTTTAATGGTTACTAGAAAGTTGTCTTCTGGTCGCCTTTCTTGGGCCAAGCAAATAGCCTACATGTAAATATCCATATATGTTTTAAGTATTCTTTATGCTTTCTGTGTTGATTTTACTCTGAAGTGTGAATTAGGCGTGTAATTAGGTACATAAAACAAATAGCTATTAGAAAACTCAAATACATAAGTAAATTAAGTTTAAAAAAATCGTAAAATTGAAGTATTTCAATTGCTTGGATGCATTATATGTTGGACCAAAGATACTGCTCTTTATTTCTAGAATAAGTAAAAGCTGGACAGCAAGTGTTACAAAAAGCTTATGAGCAGTCTTCTGTTCAATTGTTTTTGTCTAAAATAAGTCTTAATGTTTGTAGAATAGCACGTTAATGCAAGCGGATCTAGTGAACAGATAGGATCTGTCTCTAGATTAGTCCAAACTAGGCACCACTAGTTCAAACTGCCGTTGTTAATCTCTTTTCCACGACTAACAGTGCTGATCTTCTCCACAGATGGAAAACCAATGCCTCGAGTGTGTGTCAGCTAGCCACTCATTCTTTTGTTCTTCAAGTTATTGTTGGGTTCGAAGGAAAATTCAATTTTATCTTTAAATCATCTTTTTTATCTTCAAATGGCTCACAAGACTGATAGACTATTTGAGTCTTTCATCAGTTTGAGACTATCTCAAGTCTTTAATCGCTTCCACAAAAGTTATTCAAAGATCAGTTGACTCAGAATTTTTTTCTATGGAAAAGTTTATTTTCCATAGAGGAGGGAAGTGGATTTCCCGGCATCATTTGAAGAAATTATCAAACAAGTTAAAAAAAGAAAAAGTTTTTTCAACTGAAAATTAGGAGCAGTATTAAAACTTATAAGAATATAAATTACTCTCTGTGTGAGGTGGGCTACTACCTCCTCGATACTTCGCTTTTTACGCTAAAGTTTGACGTTTTGTTGTAGTTGTTTAAGACTGCCTCATAGACGACCGGGCCGTCTGATTAGAATCAGAAGGTTTTTTAAAGCACTGAAAACTTTAAGGTGAAGAGCAAGGTATGGAGATGAGGGCAATACCTTTTCGTATATGGTATTATTTTTGTTAGTTTTTGAATTTATAATGTTGCCCCTTACTTTGAGTCGACGAAAGTTTTTTATTTTTTAATTCAATGAAGGGTAGACATATTCCTAAAGCATTATTTACCTTTGGAAAATGATTAATGATCTCAAAAAATGATTTACAACATCTCTCATATAAGAGATTGCTTGTTATTAACTGAATTAAGTTCATAAATGTGTACTAGTAGTGGAAAAAGTATAAAAAAAAGTTGGTAGCTTATATGAACAGTGTTGATGTGTTGTTGTTCTGTTGAATATGCGAATCTGTTGTTAGTTTTTCTGTTGAATAAATACATTCAATGTTTTCCCCAACATGGGGAACCAAACTTTTCATGTTTTCTATTTTGGAATCCTGTATATTAGACTATTGCTTCATTATTGTTTGAACCCCCTCCCCCAAGGCTAAAAAATGGCTCCATCATGAGAACCCTAGTGGCAATGAGCATAGGATTAGAGGAGACTCAAAGAATGGAGAGATTTTGTGGTAATGTTTGAGGATGATATGGCGTCATTGGCATAATCAATGAACAAGCGACAGCATCGTATTGATAGGACAAGCATGTATTTAGAAAGGAAGTATTTAAGTCTGAATTTGAAAAAAAATTAAGTGCTGGCCCTGAAATAAAAAAA
Source organism: Artemia sinica (assembly GCA_027921565.1). Classification (NCBI taxonomy): domain Eukaryota; kingdom Metazoa; phylum Arthropoda; class Branchiopoda; order Anostraca; family Artemiidae; genus Artemia; species Artemia sinica. The sequence goes on along the minus strand of JAPEVW010000101.1, from coordinate 54,942 downwards.
TTAATTACTAATCTAAAAATTAACGTAAGAATTGAGGAAAGGTGATGAAAGAGAAGGTTGAGATCAAGGAAATGCGTCTGGAACTGGCGTTTTTGCTGCTCCGTTTTTGCAAGATTTTCTGGGAAATCCTCTAAATTTTCGGGAATATTAAAAACTTATAGGACTCAGTGGGCCTATTGGTAAATTCTTACGAAGAGTTTATAAATTTGTGTTGTAATTTGTACAGCAAAAAGTAAGTTTAATAAAAATATATAGATAAGTTTTCAAAAGGGAAGCCTGATTCTCATATCTTGACTGCGAGCCAGGTAGGTATGATTAATGACTCAAAGAGGCATAAACAAGTACTTACCACCGGGCCGTCATGTATGCGGAGGACCCCCTCCTAATGTTTTTGGTCACTAGGTAAACATAAAGTTAGCAAAAATTGTGGCGATCTGCACCACGATTTTTCCGACGCCCTTCAAATTCTCGTGGGCTCAATAAAGACCACGAAAATACTGACATGTAATCTACAGGAATTTTGAACTTGGTCGGTAAACGCAGCAGTTCTTTCGACTGCTGCCTTGATTTTACAGAAGGTGCCCCAATTTTCCATTTGGTTAAATAAACAACATTAAAATAGTGACATAATCCAATATAATATAGTAAAATGCAGCGGTTTTTACCGACTCTTGCAGTGAATTTACTTATTGGGCTATTAAAAGATGGCGAAGGAAGAAAGTATATGGATCGGGTAAAACTAGCAAAACCAATTGAGCTGGCAACTTGATTAATCTGTTCGTTATCAATCATCACCTCTTGAACTTCACTTATTACCAGTCTTAGCTATTTCGTCTGCTTGATATCAAATTTAAAATATATCATTGCACTTTGAATTCCAAAATCCTTGAAAAATTTATTTATTTTTTCATTACAAATATCGGGGATAATTATAGTCCCGTTCTTCTACCCATTAAAGTTTATCCAAGATTCTACAATTTCTGCACAGATTAATTATTTTTTTGCTTTATCAAAGTACTTAAATTGTATAGTTAACTGCAAACAGAATATTATTGAAATCTGATGACAATCTTGTCAGACTCCTTAAATCGTTGATCAGAGCATAACAAAGAAATGATTGTAAGAAAAGAGTTTAAGAAGTCAAATGAAGGCCCTTAGATTTTTTAAAATCCAATCTTGTCAAAAGATGGAACATCTTTGCAGCCTAATAAGTCAAAAATGTTGCCGGCTTCATTAAACGTAGTCAAATTCCAAGCGTAGTTGCCAGGTGGTGGGCATTTGGGCGCTTTTTTTAGTTGATCGCGTATGGAGTTTTTCAAATTGGCTCATTGTGCCGATTTTGTGCATGTCGAAAAAATGCGGCGCAAAGTGGGCGCATTTTGCCTTCACAATAAAAATGATAAAACTAAAAATTTTAAAGTCTAGTGTTTACTGACAACTTCTACTGACAGATTCAGGAATCTGTCTATAAAGCTAGGTGTAATTTTCAGGACCCCGTAGGGATTGTCATATCGCATTCCAGGCTCTATGATGACCAAAATTTTCAATTAACCGCGTGAAAAACCAAATGGGAGAGTACTCAAATTTTGATAAAAAAAAATACATAGAAGAGTGGGAAAAGCTTACCTTTGTTCGACATAGCTCAAGCAGCTCTGTCTGTCTTAAGCTTACCCATCAGCTACCCCTTTGTCGAGAGAGTGTTTTCTGTTATGGAATCTTGTCATACAAAATTCGAAACAGGATGCACCTTAAAATGCTTAACTCTACTGTGACCATCCGACTTAGGCTAAAGTGACAGGGGAAAGTGCTGCAGGGACCTTGATCCTATACCCGCTATGCTGAATAGATTTACCATTGACAAGTATGACATTAAAAAACCATCCAATGAAAAGAAAATGAAGATGAAACTCTTGAGAAAATTTTGGGCGATAGAAGGAGGGCTTACTGTTTAACTTTGAAAATGATCTTGAATACTAGTCGAAGATAAATACAGTATATGATTAAAAATGTACAAAACTATACTCTAAGTTCATTAAAAGAAAAACACAAATAAAATAATAATCGGAACTGTTGAAAATCCATGCCAAGTACAATTTTGTCTCATATGTATGTCTTCGACTTCTTTTTCATGACAAAATCTCAGAACATTATGTTTAGCCTGTAACTTTATAGATAGTTGCATTAATAACGGCCAGTCTAATTTCTTATCTTTGACTTGGTCGTTCTAATTTATATTTTGAAAGCTACGAAACATTTTGTTCTTATAACTAAGATTGAGAATTTATATCTTTTTGAAGCTTAGAATTGCAATGTCTTAAAAACATTGTATAAAGAAGTAAACTTTGATGTCACTTACCTAAATGACATTTTGGAGAGAATAGACCTTCAAGGATCATGCTTCTCTTTAGTTCTACATTAGAAAATCTTATCTTGTTTGTTATCTTTATCGAATGCGCCCTTAACTTCCACGTTTTTGTATGACTTATCTATATTGCAAGACTAGTATACTGAGTACCTATTTCTTTTTTTAGTTTTTTAATCACAGTTTCTATTGTTGATAAGGAATAGTTCAGCATATTAGCCAGAAAGTAATGTAAAATACCATCTTAGATATTAGCAAATATTTTTTTTAGTTAGATCTTGTTTAATTCCCTTTTTTCTTTAATTCTCTGACATACCATAGAACTGAGGAAAATATTTTTCCTGTCAAGCCAGAGACTGAGAACAGAAAATTTCGACCACAAAAGCGCATTTAATCAGTCGAAAAATGCTTCACTGTTTCAGATTTTGGAATATGGTGCCTAAATCTGTCAATGAAGACTGAATCCTACCAATTTTGAGTTCTAATATTCTGAAGAGCGAAATTCACACAATCTGGTAACAATGTTTCTGAATTTCCGTTTTTTTTTTTTTTTTTTTTTTTTTTTGCACTCATCCCTGCAAGATCTAATTTACCCTGAATATCTGATAAGTCAATTATGCTTCCAACAGATTTTAAAATGATGCAAGTTATGTCAAAATGGTTTTGACTCATAGTATTGCATGGGAGTATTACGATAAAATACTAAGGGGGGTCTTTTATCGGTCTTTTATCACTTAAAAAATCTTGCAAAAGCTAAGATAGGACCTATAATTCAAGCATCCACAGAAACAGAAAACTTTATTTAGTAAACCTTTGCCTTTGTGGTACTATATGGCATTTGTCACTGTCATTTTCACTTAAATTTGGAAATTCGGCTCCTAAGTTTTCTTCTAAAAACTATTTTTTTCCTTTTCATATTTGGTTTCTCTGACACACGAGCACACTCATAAATCACAAAACCCAAATCTTCTAAAATTTCATCTATATCTCTTGTTTCATCATGCAGACTCTCAACTTTTTCCATTATTTCAGGCCTCAAAAACTCCTCTTTCATCGACTCCAGCTCCTCTTTACTCCATTCACTCTTTAAAAACTTCTCTGAAAAACAAAGATTTGGTTTAATTGTGCAAAGAATATTGCAGGGGGGAAAGACCCCCTGCAATACTAAGAGTCAAAATGGTTTTGACTCTTAGTATTGCATGGGAGTGCGGTACGATAAAACGGAGTCAATTTTCGAAAAGAGCACAGAATTTCACGCTAGATGATACTGATAACTGATACTGATAACTGATAACTATACTGATAACTGATAACTGATAACTAGATGATACTGATAACTCAATTTACATGTACCTAGTACGCCAATTCCGCTTCCAGGCCACGATGTGTTGAAAAATTACACAGCTAAATAAAAATAATGTTTTAAGAAGGGTTTTTTAAGCGAAACCATTTTCTTGTAAGAGAATGTAGTGTAAGGTAGATTTAAGTGTGAGAGTACTTTTTTAATTGTAGGTTCTATATATCTAGTACCACAAAATAGTTCTTACTTGTCTGAAGACACGTGGACTATACTATATGAAGAAATGTGATTGATTCAACAGAAGTTTTCGGGGAACCGTCTGGTTGTAGTAGGGGATTTTAATACCTATACTTCGAATGTATTAGAGATAACTCCTGAATTTTTTTTTCAGATGATAATGCGGACGTTCTTTCTGAGGTCTTTGAGAAGCCACGGAGCAGTGACGATCGGTCTAGAAGAATTATTATTTGGGGAAGAAATTTATTGGCCGACTGCGAGGAGAATGGTTTAGCAATTCGTAATGGAAGATTTAGTAAGGACAGAGGTAGAGGTAAGGACACATGCTTTTCCAGGGCAAGTGCCAGTGTTATAGATTAAGCGTTGGTGGGTGTGGAGTTCGCTGCCTGTGTTGTTGATTTTGAGGTTCTCCGCGTGCTGGGTTCGGATCATTTTCCTATAAAACTTTTTCTCCAACTTTCCAGGATGTTTAATGTTCCTTCTCTCCCACATTCTAGTCGTACATTCCGAGCTCAAGCTATAATGCGGTTACGACAAGATTGGACTGATGAAGAAACAAAAACGCTGAAAGATAGGTTTTGCTCGGAAGAGATTTTGGATAAGTTAAAGGTTTTATGTGAACTCTATTCAGGCCCTGAAATAATTACTGGCTGCCTGTCACAAATCCTCCATGAAGAGGGCTGCTCGGGTCCTGAAACGAATGCCTTCGAAAATGGGTCCTTTTGATAATGATTTGCAAACTTAGTAAGTTGCGGCTATTTAGCTTACTAAATAAGGTAAAAAATGCAAATGGCCAAGAGCAACGACAAGAAGCCCTATCAATATTTCGATTAGCTAGAGAAAGAACACATGGCCTTAGTAAGGAGGAAGAAAGCATTATGTGTTTTCAAGCTTATAGATCGGCAAGTATGAAGGAATTCTGGAAGTATTTACATGGGCCACGTGACCAATCAAAAATGATCCCAGAAGTTAACTCCTGGCTGACTTATTTTGAAGACCTGGAGAATCATAGAAACTCAGCTGGCCAGGCCCGATTCTACCCGAAAGTGTATACTGAGCCGATAGATGTAGTGTCAGTGAATTCCTCCTCCCAGAGCATTCTTACCAGCTAATTCAGGAAATATCCGAGATTGAGCTAAAATAATCCATCAAGAGCACCGTGGAAGATCTACACCGGGTTTGATGGAATTCCGTCAATAATGTATAATTAATTAATTAGTCCCCTCAAAAATGTATAAATTAATTGGTCCCCTGTTGCCAGTTCTATTAACTTTGTATAATACAGTCCTGGTTTCAAGTAGTTGGCCAACAGCATCGAATATGTCGGTTATAATATCGTTATTTAAAAAAAGGTGACCAAATGAAGCATGGTAACCATCGCTCTATTAGTCTAGTACCAACAATTAGTAAATTTTTGGAAAAGGTTCTAGATGGTAGATTAAAGCTGTGGCTAGAAAAGGAAATTATTTTCAGTGAAACCTAAGGAGGATACCGAAAGGATTATTCAACTACAGATCGTGTATTTACACTCCAGGCACTTATTGAAAAATTTTGCAGGGGAAATGGTAGGCTTTTTGTCGCGTTTTTGGACTTTGAAAAGGTATTTGATAGTATTGATAGACCTATTTTATTCCGTTACCTTGTTGAGATATGCCTACCCAAGCTTTTTATTATGCTATTAATTAACATGTATGAGATAACTTTATCTGTGGTTTTTATTGTTAAAAATGTGTGTCTAGGCCATTCAGAACATTCAGAGGATTTCGCCAAAGATGCACGTTGTCACCGAGACTTTTTAGTCTGTATATCAATGATTTTGCAGAGTTCCTTGAAATGAGAGGGGCCCGAGTTTGTATCACTAGGGATTACCCTATTTTTTTTTTCTGCTCGTTGACGACACAGCTTTAGTGGCCAGATCAGCCGAGGAAATCCAAACTCTTCTAATTTAACTGAATCTTACCTACAATCGAAGAAGTTGAAGCTGAACGCATGTAAGACAGAGATTGTCATCTTCCAAAGTAGGAAGCCCAATGGACCCCAGGATTATTCCTTCACTTATAAAGATGAGGCAATAAAAGTAATCCCAAAGCATAACTATCTGAAATTCGTGGTTGCAACAAATGGGAATTGGACCAAACACATTAAATTGATGATTTCACGTGGTAGAGCAGCTGCTTGTGCTCTACTTCGACAAAAAAAATATCATTGGAATAAAAAATATGAAGATGAAGATGAAGATGGGGGGTTAGTTTTTCAACTACGTTGAACAAAATGGCTATCTAGAAATTTTTTATTGGATACTTTTGGAGAATTGGTGGGCGTGGGAGGGGTGTTAGTTTTCCTCCAATCAATTTTGACTATTAAAAAGGGCACTAGACCTTCGAAGTTTTCAAAGTTTCTATTACAACGCTCTATATAGAACCTTATATCCCCAGGGCATAACTCACAACTCTTTCCCTGAGGTGTGTGTGGGGAGGGGGGGGGGTTTTATCATCCTCAAAGTAATAATATCCAGAACTTTCAACTACGTTGAAAGAATGGCTATCTCAAAATTTGGATTGGATGTGTTTGGGGAAATGGTGGGCTTGAAAGGGAGGTTAGTTGCCCTCCAATCAGTTTCTACTAGCCTATTAAAAAGGGCACTAGCCCTTTTGATTTCCAATTGAATGAGCCTTTTTTGAAGTTTCTACGAAAACATTTTCTATAAGAAACCTCATATGCCCCAAGGCATGACTTACAACCATAGTCTTGAGGGCTCTTAGGAGAGTGTCATCCTGAAAGAAGTAATTTCCATAACTTTCATCTACGTTAAACAAAATGGCTATCTCAAAATTTTAATTGGATGTGTTTCGGGAAATGATGAGCTTGAGAGGGGGGCGAGTTGCCCTCCAATCACTTTTGACTATTAAAAAGGACACTAGCCCTTTCAATTACCAATCAAACGAGCCCTTTTTTAAGTCTCTACAAAACGCTTTCTATAAAAACCTTATATGCCCCCAGGGCATAACTTACAACCTTTGCCCTGAGGGGTTTGGGGGGTTTGTAATTATCCAAGTCATAATTTCCAGAACTTTCAACTACGTTGAACAAAATGGCTGTCTCAAAATTCTAATTGAATGTCTTTGGGGAAACGTTGGGCGTGAGAGGGGGATTAGTTGCTCTCCATTAAACTTTCGACTCTTAAAAAGGGTACTAGCCCTTGCAATTTACAATCAAATGAACACTTTTTGAAGTTTCTACGACAACACTTTCTATAAACACCTTATATGTCCTCAGGGTATAACTTATAACCTTTGCATTGAGGGCTTAGAGAGGGTTATCATCCTAAAAGACCTAATTTCCAGAATTTTTAACTACGTTGAACAAAATTAATATCTCAGAATTTTGATTGAATGTTTATGGGAAAATGGTTGGCGTGAGAGGGGGTTTAGTTGCCCTCCAATTACTTTCAAATGTAAAAAAGGGCACTAGCCCTGTCAATTTTCAATCAAATGAGCCCTTTTTGAAGTTTTTACGACGATGCTTTCTATAAAAATCTCATATATCCCCAGGGCATAACTTAAAACCCTTGTCCTAAATGCTCTGAAGAGTTTTCATCTTCAAAGACATGATCTCCAGAACTCTCACTTACGTTGAAAAATAGGGCTATCTCAAAATTTTGATTGTATGTGTTTGGCGAAATTTTGGTCGTGAGAGGGGAATTAGTTGCTGTCCAATTACTTTTTGACTATTTAAAAGGCCGCTAGCCATTTCAATTTTCAATGGAATGAGCCCTTTTTTAAGTCTCTACGACAACGCTTTCTATAAAAAACCTTATATGCTCTCAGGGCATAACTTACAACCCTTGCCCTGAGGGAAGTGGGAGGGGGGAGGGGGGTCATCCTTAAAGGACTAATTTCCAAAACTTTCAATTATGTTGAACAAAATGGATATCTAAAAATTTGTATTGTATGTGTTTCTGGAAAAGGTTGGCCCTAGAGAAGGGCTAGTTGCCCTCCAATCACTTCCGACTATTAAAAAGGGCACTAGCCCTTGAATTTCCGATAAAATGCACCCTTATTCAAGTTTCTATGACAGAGCTTTCGATTAAAAAACCTTTGTAATTTAGTTTCATATAGCAACTTTACAGTTATATATTACAACAGGTAGGGGGTTATCAGTGAGTATCAACTTATTGTCAATCACCTTTAATTAATCAGCATATAAATGAGAACATTCCTTATGACAAGAAAGTAATGATCCACTTGAATAGCACCTACTTGGCTACTTCAGTGGCACCACTCCCCCCCCCCCCACCCTAATAAAAATATGCCCCGGGGGCATATAATAACGATGTTGGCACAGTGTATTTTTTCCCTTTAGACCAGGGTATTTCGTATCGAAGAAGTTGTCATAGAAACTTGGAAAAGGGCTCATTCAATTGGAAATTGGAGTGGCTTGTGCCCTTTTTAATAGTCAAAAGTGTTTGGAAGGCAACTAACCCCCTTCCACGCCCACCATTTCCCGAAACACATCCAATAATTCTGAAATGTATGTCCTTTAAATTTGCAAGAAAACGCGCCTTGGAAGAAATGTGCCTTGTTCCTCCATGTGCCTTGTCCCTCCAGAGTCGTTTTAAAGAATTCGGACAAAATTAAAACTTTACCGTACGGAGCAAGGTAGTGAGGAGGGGCAACCCCCATCCTACAGGTAATATTTTCTGTTCATTTTAAGTTTTAATATTGCTTCTTACTTTCAGTTTAAAAAAAAACTGGTTTTTTTATTTTAATTTCCGATGTTTTTTTTTTTTTAGGTATCGACAGGAAATCTGGCTCCACATTCAAGGAAATATCCTCAGGACAATTCAATCTTAGCGAAAATTTACCCGGAAAATTACCCTTAACACTTCCAAGCGTAAAAATGAATCAGTAAAGAGAAAGCAAACATATAAAGATATTTTGTATAAAAATTTTGGCAAATACCCGCAGTAAATAGTTTCCCCTGAAAAGTTCATCCCCTGGAGAATTCACTCTTCACGGAAAATTTTCCCCGTTCAATATCCCCCAACAAAAAATTCGTCCTCCCCCCCCCCTCCCAAAAAATGTATGCATGCTTCCCAAACTACTAATACTATACAAACTCTATACTTAAACAATGGGCAAATTCTATAACTTAAAAAACTTTCCCAAGGTGCTGCGGGAGGTCAAGTTATCTCCAAAAACATAGTTATTAGGCCTATCAACTACGTTAAACAAAATAGCAATCTCAGAATTTTGACTGGATGATTTTGGGGAAAAATGGCGTGGGAGGGGGCCTAGTTGCCCTTACATTTTTAGTCATTTGAAAAGGGCACTGAAACTTTTGATTTCTGCAATAGTAAGTTTTCTCCCGATGCTCTAGGCTCGATACGGTCACCCCTGAAAAAAAAAGCAATGTTGCAGTAGGTTTTTAGACGTTTAAAGTGAGAGAAGGAGGCGATACCCAAACTCTTGCTTTTAGTGATTTTAGTTCATTTCAAGCTTGATTTGCATATTCATTTTAAGTTTCACTCGTTTTAAGATTTATTTATTCATATATATTAATACCTTTTGTACTTTTGTTTGCTATGATTGCTTATTAAATTTTTATTCGTTTTGGGTTTCATTTATACTTCAAAAAGCAAAATATTATTTTTTTTTGGTTTTAAGCTTGATTTGCATATTCAATTTAAGCTTTACTTTCTTTAAGATTTATTTATTTATATTTGTACTTGTTGTATATTTGCTTGTTTAATTTCTGTTCGTTTTGGCCTTAATTTATTCTTTAATAGTAATTTCTGGTCGTTTTAGTTTGAATCATAACAGATATTTGTGTCTTCTGACTTTAATTTAAATATGGGCTTTACTTTTCATTGAAAAACTTATTTTCGAAAAGTTTATTTTTACTTAGTTTTTGTTCGTTTTTGATTGCAATAAGTTTCAAGTTTAAAAAATTCCTTTTTTCAAATTTTTTTTTCCAACATCAAACTTTTACCAAAGTATCAAAACTACTTTCAAAGCAACAAACATCAAAGTACCAAATAATCAAAGTAAACAAGGCATCAAAGTAAACAAGGTATCAAAGTAAACAAAGTAACAGTAAGCAATTTGAATTACTTACAGCCCTTGCACTTTAAATCGAGGTTGACATTTAAAGTGCTAAGTCCAAGTATCAAATTATCAAAGTAACTATAATCAAGTTCTGTAGCTCAGAGCTATTTTCTCAAGTTTGGGGGGTGGGTTTATCCCCTTAGGCAAATTATTTGGCATTTTAAAATGTTTTGAACAAAATGGCTATCTCAAAATTTGGAAAAGATACCCTTTGAGAAAGTGGGGCGTGAACTAGTTGCCAATTGATCACTTTTGACTTTTAAAAAAGAACTAGAAGTTTCAATTTCCGATCGAATGAGCCCCTTCTAAAGGTAATATGACCACCCCTCTACAAAAACCTTTATATTCTAATAATAGGAAACTTACATTAGCTATAATCCTTGCCCCGTGGGCTATGGAAAATTTATCAATTTGGAATTTTTCGACTCTTTTGAACAAAATGGCTATTTCAAAATTTTGATAAGGCACATTTGGAGAAAAAAGGCACAAATGGCGGGGGGGGGGTGGCTTGATACTTTTTAATCACTTTCAATTTAAAAAATGGCAAAATCAATTTCGATTTCCTGTCGAATAAACTTCCTCCAAAGTTTATACGACTATGCCTTCCGTGAAATGCTTTATATATTAACGATGGGCTGCTAGTATAACTTACAGCCCTTTCCCCTAGGGCTGGGGGGTTCAAGCCTAGAACCATGGTTATTTGACATTTGGACCATTTTGAACAAAATGGTTAGCACAAAATTTTGATCGGAAGCATTTCGAATAAAAGTGCGGGGAGGCTTACCGTTCTGCTTACCGTCTGATTACTCTTGACTTTTAAAAATGGATCTAGAACTTTCGATTTAAATCGAATGAGCCTTTTCCAAAGTTTATATGATATCCCATTCAATAAAAACCTTATGTATGAACAGTGGCCAGTTTGCCAAACTTACAGCCCCTTCCTTGGGGGTAGTGTGAGGTTTTATCAACACTCGAGCAATAATTGTTTACTTTCTTCACCTTTTGACTATTCTGGACATAATGGCCGTCTCAAACATTTGACTGGATGCACTTGGGGAAAAGAGAACTGGGAGAGGCGGGTGGTGTCCAAAGATCAAGCTTGGGAAAAAAATACGCATCCGTCATCTTTCTTCTGGCAAAGAGCGCAAAATTCTGTATGTTTGTAGATAGGAGCTAAACTTAATAAGGATTCAACTAGACTTAATAAGACTTATATATCTGAAATTAAGACAAAAATCTAATTCTTTTGATATATTTATTGGTATGATAATTTTCGTTTTTTAGAGGTACGGTTATTATTGGGCCTGGTTGCTCCTTACTTACAGTTCATTGCTTCAAACTGTTTGATACAAAAAAAGTATTTTTAAAACACAAGGGATAAGTTATCGTCAGTAGAAGGCTATCTTATACTCGTGACAGGGCACCATATGTGGGCATAGAGTCCCTAGGGAGAATGATTGCGTAATCGGTCTCTTTCTCCAGGTGTGTTTTTGGCCAAGTGCCCGCTAGGGAAGAATGTTATACTCCGAGAGCTATCTCGGAGTATAACTATTTGTTGTTGTTGTTTTGGCCAAGGGCCCGCTAGGGAAGAATGTTTATACTCCGAGAGCTATCTTATACTCCGAGCGGGACTCATTATTTGGGCATAGAGTCATTTGGAGAACACGTGGTTAATCAAAGTGGGACACCTGTGCTGTCAGTCATTAATCAAATTGTTTCCGGGCAAAGTTTAATAAAGTCTGACAGATGACGTCAAGTTAATTAATGTTTTTGGAGTTCGACCAGAATTGTTTCCGGGCAAAGCTTAGATCACACATGACAGATGATGTCATGATTGATTGATTGACAAGAAAGGGGAATTAATTTGTTGTTTCTAAGGGGAATTATTGATTCACGAAAGGGGAATTAATTTGTTGTTTCTAAAGAGAATTGTTTCCGAGCGAATGTTTTGATCTTAGCGATGAAGTGATTAGCGCGCGAAAGGGTTTCTTTGTAATTTCAAATGTGAAAGCACGGGATGCCATAACAAAAGGAACTCGCTGAAATTACGTTTAGGGATTATTTGGGCGAAACCATTTTAGCCATTTTACGGAATTATTTCGGCGAAACAGTTAGAGACATTTTAAAAGATGATTTTAGAAAAGGTTTTAGAAGAGAATTTGAGGGTAAAACTCTGTGGTCGTTATAATACACAAGTTGTATTTTAACAGTGTCGTGAGGTCCCCTACCCCAACCCCAAAGGGTTCCGATCCCCCTACCCCAACCCCGAAGGGTTCCAATCCCCCTACCCCAACCCCGAAGGAAGCCCCGGTCCTCAAAGGTCCCCCAAGCTCCCAAAGGGCCCCCGAACCCCCAAAGGCCCTCCCCCGGTCCCCAAAGGTCCACCGGGCTTCCAAAGGACAAATCGGCGCTCAAGGGCCCCCAGACCCCCAAAGGCCCTCCCCGGGCCCCCAAAGGCCCTCCCCTGGTCCTCAAAGGTCCCCCAGGCTCCCAAAGGGCCCCCGGACCCCCAAAGACTCCTGAGCCCCCATTATAATACTTTTTTAAGGCTTTATTATATCTTTTCAGAACAAATTATTATTTTAGGGAATTATTTCGGCGAAACAGTTAGAGACATTTTAAAATATGATTTTGAAGAGATTTTAGAAGAGGATTTGAGGGTCAAACTCTGTGGTCGTTATAATACACAATTTCCATTTGAACAGTGTCGTGAGGTCCTCTACCCCAACCCCAAAGGGTTCCGATCCCCCTACCCCAACCCCGAAGGAAGCCCCGGTCCTCAAAGGTCCCCCAAGCTCCCAAAGGACCACCCGGCCCTCAAGGGCCCCCCCCCAGACCCTCAAAGGCCCTCCCGGGCCCCGTCTTTCGTTGATGTGTGTCGTATGAAACCTATGATTTGGGGTGTATGGGTTGCTATTTTTGACTTTTCTGAGTTGGATTTCTTAGTCTTTCATAGGTATGTGTTGTCTGAAACCTATGATTTGGGATGGGTGGTTTGCTATTTTTGACTTTTCTGAGCTAAAGTTTCTTAGCCTTTCATAGGTGTGTGCGGTCAGAAAATTATGATCTGGGATTTGTAGTTTGCTTTTGGGACTTTTCAGAGCTAGGGGATTCTTAGTCCATAGTTGTGTGTTGTCTGAAACTTATGATTTGAGGTGTGTAATTTGCTATTTCCGACTTTTCATAACAAGATTTCTTAGTCATTGGTAGGTGTGTGGTGTCTGAAACCTATGATTTGGGATGTGTGGGTTGCTATTTTTGACTTTTCTGAGCTAGGTTTCTTAGCCTTTCATAGGTGTGTGCGGTCAGAAAATTATGATCTGGGATTTGTAGTTTGCTTTTGGGACTTTTCAGAGCTAGGATTCTTAGTCCCTCATAGGTGTTTGTTGTCTGAAACCTATAGTTTGGGATGAATAGTTGGCTATTTCAGGCTTTTATGAGCTAGGCTTCTTAGTATTTCGTAGGTGAATGTTGTCTGAAACTTACGATTTGGGATATGTAAATTACTATTTCGGGCTTTCTGAGCTAGATATCTTAGTCTTTCGTTGATGTGTGTTGTCTGAAACCTATGATTTGGGATGGGTGGATTGCTATTTTTGACTTTTCTGAGCTGGATTTCTTAGCCATTCATAGGCGAGTGTTGTCTGAAACTTATGATTTGGGATGGTTAATTTGCTATTTCCGGCTTTTCTGAGCTAGATTTCTTAGCCTTTCATAGGTGTGTGTTGTCAGAAAATTATGATTTGGGATGTGTAGTTTGCTAGTTGGACTTTTTCAGAGCTAGGATTCTTAGTCCATCATTGGTATTTGTTGTCTGAAACCTATAGTTTGGGGATGAGTAGTTTGCTATTTCAGGCTTTTATGAGCTAGGTTTCTTAGCCTTTCGTAGGTGTGTGTTGACTGAAACTTATGATTTGAGGTGCGTAATTTGCTATTTCCGACTTTTCATAACCAGATTTCTTAGTCTTTCGTTGGTGTGTGTTGTCTGAAACCTATGATTTGGGATGTGTGGCTTGCTATTTTTGACTTTTCTGAGCTGGATTTCTTAGCCTTTCATAGGTGTGTGTTGACTGAAACCTATAGATTAGGATGAGGTGGTTTGCTATTTTTGACTTTTCTGAGCTAGATTTCTTAGCCTTTCATAGGTGTGTGTTGTCTGAAACTTATGATTTGAGGTGTGTAATTTGCTAGTTGGACTTTTCAGAGCTAGGATTCTTAGTCTCTCATAGGTGTGTGTTGACTGAAACCTATAGTTTAGGATGAGCGGTTTGCTGTTTTTGACTTTTCTGAGCTAGATTTTTTAGCCTTTCATAGGTGTGTGTTGTCTGAAATTTATGATTTGAGGTGTGTAATTCGCTATTTTTGACTTTTCAGAGCTAGGATTCTTAGTCTCTCATATGCGTTTGTTGTCTGAAACTTCTAGTTTGGGATGAATAGTTTGCTATTTCAGGCTTTTCTGAGCTAAGGTTTCCTAGTATTTTGTAGGTGTGTGCTGTCTGAAACTTATGATTTGGGATATGTAAATTACTATTTCGGCATTTCTAAGCTAGATTTCTTAGTCTTTTGTTGGTGTGTGTTGTCTGAAACCTATGATTTGGGATGGGTGGATTGCTTTTTTTGACTTTTCTGAGCTGGATCTCTTAGCCTTTCATAGATGTGTGTTGTCTGAAACCTATGATTTGGGATGGTTAATTTGCTATTTTTGACTTTTCAGAGCTAGGATTCTTAGTCCCTCATAGGTATTTGTTGTCTGAAACCTATAGTTTGGGATGAGTAGTTTGCTATTTCAGGCTTTTCTGAGCTAAGGTTTCTTAGTATTTCGTAGGTGTGTGCTGTCTGAAACTTATGATTTGAGGTGTGTAATTTGCTATTTCCGACTTTTCATAACCAGATTTCTTAGTCATTGCTAGGTGTGTGTGTATCTGAAACCTATTATTTGGGATGTGTGGGTTGCTATTTTTGACTTTTCTGAGCTAGGTTTCTTTGCCTTTCATAGGTGTGTGCTGTCAGAAAATTATGATTTGGGATTTGTAGTTGCTTTTTGGACTTTTCAGAGCTAGGAATCATAGTCCCTCATAGGTGTTTATTGTCTGAAACCTATAGTTTGGGATGAATAGTTGGCTATTTCAGGCTTTTATGAGCTAGGCTTCTTAGTATTTCGTAGGTGAATGTTGTCTGAAACTTACGATTTGGGATATGTAAATTACTATTTCGGACTTTTCTGAGCTAGATATCTTAGTCTTTCGTTGATGTGTGTTGTCTGAAACCTATGATTTGGGATGGGTGGATTGCTATTTTTGACTTTTCTGAGCTGGATTTCTTAGCCGTTCATAGGCGAGTGTTGTCTGAAACTTATGATTTGGGATGGTTAATTTGCTATTTCTGGCTTTTCTGAGCTAGATTTCTTAGCCTCTCATAGGTGTGTGTTGTCAGAAATTATGATTTGGGATGTGTTGTTTGCTATTAGGACTTTTCAGAGCTAGGATTCTAGTCCATCATAGGTATTTGTTGTCTGAAAACCTATAGTTTGGGATGAGTAGTTTGTTATTTCAGGCTTTTATGAGCTAGGTTTCTTAGCCTTTCGTAGGTGTGTGTTGACTGAAACTTATGATTTGAGGTGCGTAATTTGCTATTTCCGACTTTTCATAACCAGATTTCTTAGTCTTTCGTTGGTGTGTGTTGTCTGAAACCTATGATTTGGGATGTGTGGCTTGCTATTTTGGACTTTTCTGAGCTGGATTTCATAGCCTTTCATAGGTGTGTGTTGACTGAAACCTATAGTTTAGGATGAGTGGTTTGCTATTTTTGACTTTTCTGAGCTAGATTTCTTAGCCTTTCATAGGTGTGTGTTGTCTGAAACTTATGATTTGAGGTGTGTAATTTGCTTGTTGGACTTTTCAGAGCTAGGATTCTTAGTCTCTCATAGGTGTTTGTTGTCTGAAACTTCTAGTTTTTGATGAATAGTTTGCTATTTCAGGCTTTTCTGAGCTAAGGTTTTTCTAGTATTTCGTAGGTGAATGTTGTCTGAAACTTATGATTTGGGATATGTAAATTACTATTTCGGCTTTTCTAAGCTAGATTTCTTAGTCTTTCGTTGGTGTGTGTTGTCTGAAACCTATGATTTGGGATGGGTGGATTGCTATTTTTGACTTTTCTGAGCTGGATTTCTTAGCCTTTCATAGGTGTGTGTTGTCTGAAAACCTATGATTTGGGATGGTTAATTTGCTATTTTTGACTTTTCTGAGCTAGGTTTCTTAGCCATTCATAGGTGTGTGTTGTCAGAAAATTATGATTTGGGATGTGTAGTTTGCTATTTGGACTTTTCAGAGCTAGGATTCTTAGTCCATCATAGGTATTTGTTGTCTGAAACCTATAGTTTGGGATGAGTAGTTTGCTATTTCAGGCTTTTCTGAGCTAAGGTTTCTTAGTATTTCGTAGGTGTGTATTGTCTGAAACTTATGATTTGAGGTGTGTAATTTGCTATTTCCGACTTTTTATAGCCAGATTCCATAGTCTTTCGTAGGTGTGTGTTGTCTGAAAAGTGGAAACTTTTTATATTATTTTGGAGAAAAAGAATTGATCATGTCGGAAATAGCAAATTACACACCTCAAATCATAAGTTTCAGACAGCACACACCTACAAAATACTAAGAAACCTTAGCTCAGAAAAAGCCTGAAATAGCCAACCACTCATCCCAAACTTTAGGTTTCAGACAACAAACACCTATGAGGGACTAAGAATCCTAGCTCTGAAAAGTCCAAAAAGCAAACTACAAATCCCAAATCATAATTTTCTGACAGCACACACCTATGAAAGGCTAAGAAATCTAGCTCGGAAAAGTCAAAATAGCAAACCACTCATCCCAAATCATAGGTTTCAGTCAACACACACCTATGAAAGGCTAAGAAATCCAGCTCAGAAAAGTCAAAAAATAGCAACCCACACATCCCAAATCATAAGTTTCAGACAACACACACCAACGAAAGACTAAGAAATCTAGCTTAGAAAAGCACGAAATAGTAATTTACATATCCCAATTCATAAGTTTCAGACAACAACATTCACCTACGAAATACTAAGAAACCTTAGCTCAGAAAAGCCTGAAATAGCCAACTACTCATCCCAAACTAGAAGTTTCAGACAACAAACACCTATGAGGGACTAAGAATCCTAGCTCTGAAAAGTCCAAAAAGCAAACTACACCTCCCAAATAATAATTTTCTGACAACACACACCTATGAAAGGCTAAGAAATCTAGCTCAGAAAAGTCAAAAATAGCAAACCACTCATCCCAAATCATAGGTTTCAGTCAAACACACACTATGAAAGGCTAAGAAATCCAGCTCAGAAAAGTCAAAAAATAGCAAGCCACACATCCCAAATCATAGGTTTCAGACAACACACACCTACGAAAGACTTTGAAATCTGGCTATGAAAAGTCGGAAATAGCAAATTACACACCTCAAATCATAAGTTTCAGACAATACACACCTACGAAATACTAAGAAACCTTAGCTCAGAAAAGCCTGAAATAGCAAACTACTCATCCCAAACTATAGGTTTCAGACAACAAATACCTATGATGGACTAAAAATCCTAGCTCTGAAAAGTCCAAATAGCAAACTACACATCCCAAATCATAATTTTCTGACAACACACACCTATGAATGGCTAAGAAACCTAGCTCAGAAAAGTCAAAATAGCAAATTAACCATCCCAAATCATAGGTTTCAGACAACACACACCTATGAAAGGCTAAGAAATCCAGCTCAGAAAAGTCAAAAATAGCAATCCCCATCCCAAATCATAGGTTTCAGACAACACACCAACGAAAGACTAAGAAATCTAGCTTAGAAAAGCCGAAATAGTAATTTACATATCCCAAATCATAAGTTTCAGACAACATTCACCTACGAAATACTAGGAAACCTTAGCTCAGAAAAGCCTGAAATAGCAAACTATTCATCCCAAACTAGAAGTTTCAGACAACAAACACCTATGAGAGACTAAGAATCCTAGCTCTGAAAGTCCAACTAGCAAATTTACACACACCTCAAATAATAAGTTTCAGACAACACACACCTATGAAAGGCTAAGAAATCTAGCTCAGAAAAGTCAAAAATAGCAAAACCACTCATCCTAAACTATAGGTTTCAGTCAACACACACCTATGAAAGGCTAAGAGATCCAGCTCAGAAGAGTCAAAAATAGCAAGCCACACATCCCAAATCATAGGTTTCAGACAACACACACCAATGAAAGACTAAGAAATCTGGTTATGAAAAAATCGGAAATAGCAAATTACACACCTCAAATCATGAGTTTCAGTCAACACACACCTACGAAAGGCTAAGAAACCTAGCTCATAAAAGCCTGAAATAGCAAACTACTCATCCCAAACTATAGGTTTCAGACAACAAATACCTATGATGGACTAAGAATCCTAGCTCTGAAAAGTCCTAATAGCAAACTACACATCCCAAATCATAATTTTCTGACAACACACACCTATGAAAGGCTAAGAAATATAGCTCAGAAAAGCCGGAAATAGCAAATAACCATCCCAAATCATAAGTTTCAGACGACACTCGCCTATGAACGGGCTAAGAAATCCAGCTCAGAAAAGTCAAAAATAGCAATCCACCCATCCCAAATCATAGGTTTCAGACAACACACACCAACGAAAGACTAAGAAATCTAGCTTAGAAAAGCCGAAATAGTAATTTACATATCCCAAATCATAAGTTTCAGACAGCACACACCTACGAAATACCAGGAAACCTTAGCTCAGAAAAGCCTGAAATAGCAAACTATTCATCCCAAACTAGAAGTTTCAGACAACAAACGCATATGACAGACTAAGAATCCTAGCTCTGAAAAGTCAAAAATAGCAAATTACACACCTCAAATCATAAGTTTCAGACAACACACACCTATGAAAGGCTAAGAAATCTAGCTCAGAGAAGTCAAAAATAGCAAACCACTCATCCTAAACTATAGGTTTCAGTCAACACACACCTATGAGAGACTAAGAATCCTAGCTCTGAAAAGTCCAACTAGGAAAATTACACACCTCAAATCATAAGTTTTCAGACAACACACACCTATGAAAGGCTAAGAAATCTAGCTCAGAAAAGTCAAAAATAGCAAACCACTCATCCTAAACTATAGGTTTCAGTCAACACCCACCTATGAAAGGCTAAGAAATCAAGCTCAGAAAAGTCAAAAATAGCAAGCCACACATCCCAAATCATAGGTTTCAGACAACACACACCAACGAAAGACTAAGAAATCTGGTTATGAAAAGTCGGAAATAGCAAATTACGCACACCTCAAATCATAAGTTTCAGTCAACACACACCTACGAAAGGCTAAGAAACCTAGCTAATAAAAGCCTGAAATAGCAAACTACTCATTCCAAACTATAGGTTTCAGACAACAAACACCTATGAGGGACTAAGAATCCTAGCTCTGAAAAGTCCCAAAAGCAAACTACAAATCCCAAATCATAATTTTCTGACCGCACACACCTAGGAAATGCTAAGAAAACCTAGCTCAGAAAAGTCAAAAATAGCAACCCACACATCCCAAATCATAGGTTTCAGACACCACAAACCTATGAAAGGCTAAGAAATCTAGCTCAGAAAAAGTCAAAAATGGCAAACCACTCATCCTAAACTATAGGTTTCAGTCAACACACACCTATGAAAGGCTAAGAGATCCAGCTCAGAAGAGTCAAAAATAGCAAGCCACACATCCCAAATCATAGGTTTCAGACAACACACACCAATGAAAGACTAAGAAATCTGGTTATGAAAAATCGGAAATAGCAAATTACGCACCTCAAATCATAAGTTTCAGTCAACACACACCTACGAAAGGCTAAGAAACCTAGCTCATAAAAGCCTGAAATAGCAAAACTACTCATCCCAAACTATAGGTTTCAGACAACAAATACCTATGATGGACTAAGAATCCTAGCTCTGAAAAGTCCTAATAGCAAACTACACATCCCAAATCATAATTTTCTGACAACACACACCTATGAAAGGCTAAGAAATATAGCTCAGAAAAAGCCGGAAATAGCAAATTAACCATCCCAAATCATAAGTTTCAGACAACACTCGCCTATGAACGGGCTAAGAAATCCAGCTCAGAAAAGTCAAAAATAGCAATCCACCCATCCCAAATCATAGGTTTCAGACAACACACACCAACGAAAGACTAAGAAATCTAGCTTAGAAAAGCCGAAATAGTAATTTACATATCCCAAATCATAAGTTTCAGACAGCACACACCTACGAAATACCAGGAAACCTTAGCTCAGAAAAGCCTGAAATAGCAAACTATTCATCCCAAACTAGAAGTTTCAGACAACAAATGCATATGACAGACTAAGAATCCTAGCTCTGAAAAGTCAAAAATAGCAAAATTACACACCTCAAATCATAAGTTTCAGACAAACACACACCTATGAAAGGCTAAGAAATCTAGCTCAGAGAAGTCAAAAATAGCAAACCACTCATCCTAAACTATAGGTTTCAGTCAACACACACCTATGAGAGACTAAGATCCTAGCTCTGAAAAGTCCAACTAGGAATTACACACCTCAAATCATAAGTTTCAGACAACACACACCTATGAAAGGCTAAGAAATCTAGCTCAGAAAAGTCAAAAATAGCAAACCACTCATCCTAAACTATAGGTTTCAGTCAACACCCACCTATGAAAGGCTAAGAAATCCAGCTCAGAAAAGTCAAAAATAGCAAGCCACACATCCCAAATCATAGGTTTCAGACAACACACACCAACGAAAGACTAAGAAATCTGGTTATGAAAAGTCGGAAATAGCAAATTACGCACCTCAAATCATAAGTTTCAGTCAACACACACCTACGAAAGGCTAAGAAACCTAGCTAATAAAAGCCTGAAATAGCAAACTACTCATTCCAAACTATAGGTTTCAGACAACAAAATACCTATGAGGGACTAAGAATCCTAGCTCTGAAAAGTCCTAATAGCAAACTACACATCCCAAATCATAATTTTCTGACAACACCACACCTATGAAAGGCTAAGAAATCTAGCTCAAAAAGCCGGAAATAGCAAATTAAGCATCCCAAATCATAAAGTTTCAGACAACACTCGCCTATGAATGGCTAAGAAATCCAGCTCAGAAAAGTCAAAAATAGCAATCCACCCATCCCAAATCATAGGTTTCAGACAACACACATCAACGAAAGACTAAGATATCTAGCTCAGAAAAGCCCGAAATAGTAATTTACATATCCCAAATCGTAAGTTTCAGACAACATTCACCTACGAAATACTAAGAAGTCTAGCTCATAAAAGCCTGAAATAGCCAACTATTCATCCCAAACTATAGGTTTCAGACAACAAAACACCTATGAGGGACTAAGAATCCTAGCTCTGAAAAGTCCCAAAAGCAAACTACAAATCCCAAATCATAATTTTCTGACCGCACACACCTAGGAAATGCTAAGAAACCTAGCTCAGAAAAGTCAAAAATAGCAACCCACACATCCCAAATCATAGGTTTCAGACACCACACACCTATAGAAGGCTAAGAAATCTAGCTCAGAAAAGTCAAAAATAGCAAACCACTCATCCTAAAACTATAGGTTTCAGTCAACACACACCTATGAAAGGCTAAGAGATCCAGCTCAGAAGAGTCAAAAAATAGCAAGCCACACATCCCAAATCATAGGTTTCAGACAACACACACCAATGAAAGACTAAGAAATCTGGTTATGAAAAAATCGGAAATAGCAAATTACGCACCTCAAATCATAAGTTTCAGTCAACACACACCTACGAAAGTCTAAGAAACCTAGCTCATAAAAGCCTGAAATAGCAAACTACTCATCCCAAACTATAGGTTTCAGACAACAAATACCTATGATGGACTAAGAATCCTAGCTCTGAAAAGTCCTAATAGCAAACTACACATCCCAAATCATAATTTTCTGAAAAAACACACCTATGAAAGGCTAAGAAATATAGCTCAGAAAAGCCGGAAATAGCAAATTAACCATCCAAATCATAAGTTTCAGACAACACTCGCCTATGAACGGGCTAAGAAATCCAGCTCAGAAAAGTCAAAAAATAGCAATCCACCCATCCCAAATCATAGGTTTCAGACAACACACACCAACGAAAGACTAAGAAATCTAGCTTAGAAAAGCCGAAATAGTAATTACATATCCCAAATCATAAGTTCAGACAGCACACACCTACGAAATACCAGGAAACCTTAGCTCAGAAAAGCCTGAAATAGCAAACTATTCATCCCAAACTAGAAGTTTCAGACAACAAACGCATATGACAGACTAAGAATCCTAGCTCTGAAAAGTCAAAAATAGCAAATTACACACCTCAAATCATAAGTTTCAGACAACACACACCTATGAAAGGCTAAGAAATCTAGCTCAGAGAAGTCAAAAATAGCAAAACCACTCATCCTAAACTATAGGTTTCAGTCAACACACACCTATGAGAGACTAAGAATCCTAGCTCTGAAAAGTCCAACTAGGAAATTACACACCTCAAAATCATAAGTTTCAGACAACACACACCTATGAAAGGCTAAGAAATCTAGCTCAGAAAAGTCAAAAATAGCAAACCACTCATCCTAAACTATAGGTTTCAGTCAACACCCACCTATGAAAGGCTAAGAAATCCAGCTCAGAAAAGTCAAAAATAGCAAGCCACATATCCCAAATCATAGGTTTCAGACAACACACACCAACGAAAGACTAAGAAATCTGGTTATGAAAAGTCGGAAATAGCAAATTACGCACCTCAAATCATAAGTTTCAGTCAACACACACCTACGAAAGGCTAAGAAACCTAGCTAATAAAAGCCTGAAATAGCAAACTACTCATTCCAAACTATAGGTTTCAGACAACAAATACCTATGATGGACTAAGAATCCTAGCTCTGAAAAGTCCTAATAGCAAACTACACATCCCAAATCATTAATTTTTCTGACAACACACACCTATGAAAGGCTAAGAAATCTAGCTCAGAAAAGCCGGAAATAGCAAATTAAGCATCCCAAATCATAAGTTTCAGACAACACTCGCCTATGAATGGCTAAGAAATCCAGCTCAGAAAAGTCAAAAATAGCAATCCACCCATCCCAAATCATAGGTTTCAGACAACACACATCAACGAAAGACTAAGATATCTAGCTCAGAAAAGCCCGAAATAGTAATTTACATATCCCAAATCGTAAGTTTCAGACAACATTCACCTACGAAAATACTAAGAAGTCTAGCTCATAAAAGCCTGAAATAGCCAACTATTCATCCCAAGCTATAGGTTTCAGACAACAAACACCTATGATGGGGACTAAGAATCCTAGCTCTGAAAAGTCCCAAAAAGCAAACTACAAATCCCAAATCATAATTTTCTGACCGCACACACCTAGGAAATGCTAAGAAAAACCTAGCTCAGAAAAGTCAAAAATAGCAACCCACACATCCCAAATCATAGGTTTCAGACACCACACACCTACCAATGACTAAGAAATCTGGTTATGAAAATTCGGAAATAGCAAATTACACACCTAAAATTATAAGTTTCAGACAACACACACCTATGAAATACTAAGAAACTTCAGCTCAGAAAAGTCAAAAATAGCAAACCACCCATCCAAATCATAGGTTTCAGACAAACACATACCTATGAAAGACTAAGAAATCCAACTCAGAAAAGTCAAAAATAGCAACCCATACACCCCAAATCATAGGTTTCAGACAACACACATCAACGAAATACGGGGCCCGGGGAGGGCCTTTGAGGGTCTGGGGGGGCCCTAGAGGGCCGGGTGGTCCTTTGGGGAGCTTGGGGGACCTTTGAGGACCGGGGGCTTCCTTCGGGGTCGGGGTAGGGGGATCGGAACCCTTTGGGGTTGGGGTAGAGGACCTCACGACACTGTTCAAATGGAACTTGTGTATTATAACGACCACAGAGTTTGACCCTCAAATCCTCTTCTAAAATCTCTTCAAAAATCATATTTTAAAATGTCTCTATCTGTTTCGCCGAAATAATTCCCTAAAATAATAATTTGTTCTGAAAAGATATAATAAAGCCTTAAAAAGTATTATAATGGGGGCTCAGGAGTCTTTGGGGGTCCAGGGGCCCTTTGGGAGCCTGGGGGACCTTTGAGGACCGGGGGAGGGCCTTTGGAGGCCTGGGGAGGGCCTTTGGGGGTCTGGGGGGCCCTCGAGCGCCGATTGGCCTTTGGGAGCCCGGTGGACCTTTGGGGACCGGGGGAGGGCCTTTGGGGGTCCGGGGGCCCTTTGGGAGCTTGGGGGACCTTTGAGGACCAGGGGCTTCCTTCGGGGTTGGGGTAGGGGATTGAGACCCTTTGGGGTTGGGGTAGGGGGATCGGAACCCTTTGGGGTTGGGGTAGGGGACCTCACGACACTGTTAAAATACAACTTGTGTATTATAACGACCACAGAGTTTTACCCTCAAATTCTCTTCTAAAACCTTTTCTAAAATCATCTTTTAAAATGTCTCTAACTGTTTCGCCGAAATAATACCCTGAAATGGCTAAAACGGTTTCGCCCAAATAATCCCTAAACGCAATTTCAGTGAGTTCCTTTTGTTTTTGGCATCCCTGTGCTTTCACATTTGAAATTACAAAGAAACCCTTTCGCGCGCTAATCACTTCATCGCTAAGATCAAAACATTCGCTCGGAAAACAATTCTCTTTAGAAAACAACAAATTAATTCCCCTTTCGTGAATCAATAATTCCCCTTAGAAACAGCAAATTAATTCCCCTTTCTTGTCAATCAATCAATCATGACATCATCTGTCATATGTGATCTAAACTTTGCCTCGGAAACAATTCTGGTCGAACTCCAAAAACATTAATTAACTTGACGTCATCTGTCAGACATTATTAAACTTTGCCCGGAAACAATTTGATTAATGACTGACAGCACAGGTGTCCCACTTTGATTAACCACGTGTTCTCCCTAATGACTCTATGCCCAAATAATGAGTCCCGCTCGGAGTATAAGATAGCTCTCGGAGTATAACATTCTTCCCTAGCGGGCACTTGGCCAAAAACAACAACAACAAATACTCTTTCCTGGATCATAAACATTTCCCCTAGCGGGCACTTGGCCAAAAACACAACAACAACAAATACTCTTTCCTGACATCATAACATTCTTCCCTAGCATACAACAACAAATACTCTTTCCTAGATCATAACATTCTTCCCTAGCGGGCACTTGGCCAAAAAACACACCTTGAGAAAGAGGACCGATTACGCAATCATTCTCCCTAGGGACTCTATGCCCATATATGGTGCCCTGTCACGAGTATAAGATAGCCTTCTACTATCGTCTTCTTCCTCCCTAACTGATACCTGGTATCGGAATTCTACTCCTTAAGTTGTATATAATAGAAATCTCCCGAGCTAAGGTGTTTCACAAAATAAGGTTCCCAAAATTTGGATTAAGCACTAATTCTTTAAATGTCCGCTAATTATAGATTATGTACGACCTCTCAACGCGCCTTTAGCGTTTTTGTGCAATTTACTAAACTTTTCCCCATTTGCTAGGATATGTTTTTAAAAAAATATATGGGAACTAACTTGATAAACAATTGTAATCATTTAATCATATGTTTGATATTTCACGAAATCTTTGTTTTGTTTTCACCAGTGCTAAAAGTACTAAATAAAATATTCAAGTGTAATATGTGTTTTTGAGATCACCTGCGTCTCTTTGTTATACAAATTGAAAAGCACGTTCAAATATAGATGGAGATATCCAAGTTGATTCCTAGATTTACTTCGAATTTGTTTAACCATAGTCTTTGTGAAATAGGTTTGGACCTATTTCCCTATTTCTGACATCTTGAGTTCTTATGCGGTCCGCACATTCTGTTTAACAAACCTGCGTTCTTTTTGAAATTGTTAACTCTCACCTCCAAAAAGTGCCAACCCCCATTCAAACAAAGTCCTGAGTATATGCCTATGTGCAAATGTGAACCATGATCTTGGTAGTCATAGAAAAAATTAGATTAGGTTGAATAGCACCCACTTCAACCTAACTTACTCAACCCACTCCAACATTGGAGCCGCATGGCCTTTACTACTTCGATTTCGATTAAGAATCAACCGTTGAATTTTTCTAGCAAAAATATGCCGAGTAAACGATTTTCACCCCCGTAAAAAAAATGTGCCGATCTGAAAAATTCAATGCGCAACCGCCTAAAAAAAAGCGCCAAAATGGCAGAAATGCATTGCATCTGGCCACTTTGAGGTCAAGTTGAACTAGAGCTCTTCGTTAGGTTCAACAAGAGACTGATGAAGGAGGATGGAAGCAAAAATGTACTTTCGTCGAACGAATCCAGCCTAAAACCTTAGGTTTGCTTGAATGTTATGAATTCCCATCTAGTTTTCATCCTCGTGTAAATGGGCTCTTAAGGGCTGGGCAAACGTAGCTGATTTCGGGGACCGATTTCAGCATCAGTGGGCAAAGGATAGTGGCAAGAAACATTTGTTGAAAGAAAAATTTATGGCGTGAGATTTTCAAAACAAAAAATCATGGACACAAATATTCAATTGGAGTTTATTAATAGTTAAATGATTGATTTTCAGCTTAGTTCTCAAATTAGTTCTTAGCTCAGTAGCGGCATCTTTCACCTCAGACAGCTCTGGCTGAATATTTATTTATATCTCTATTTTTTGTGATGATCATGCTAAAATTTTAAAAATCGGCACCCATCGGTGCCAAAAACTAGAAAATTTTTCAAGCTCAAATCGACGCCAATTTCTTTTAAAAATCATCGCTGATTGGGAAATCAGCTCCCGAAATCAACTACGTGTGTCCAACCCTTTACTGTAAATAAGGACGAATAGAGATGGCTTAATATAGCACTATCGTTGTGCCATTATTATTCTTCGGTTGTTGGGCAAATATTACTAACAAAAGTTAATTGAAAATTTTGAATATGTGTAGAGGTAATTTCAATATGCGTAGAGGTATCTTACTTCGTTAGGTTATTAGCAAAATATTGCTAGCAATTGAGACGGTGTAATTCATCTTAAGATACATTAATTTATTTTTCAGCTGGGTATAACAAAAGGGCAAAAGGAATTTGAATATTTAGCATGCCAATTATTTTTGAAAAAAAAAAAAAAAAAAAAAAAATAGAAGAAGCATTACCTACCAAAAACTATTACAAATTCTAAATGAGATTGATTGAAAGTATTCCTGACTAAAAAAGGTCACTGGTCCCGAATAAGCAACAGTAAGATAAAGCTCAATAGTTCTGCCCGGGGAAAGTCTGAACCTTTTCAGGTTGTTCAGTTTTGGGGGCGTTTTTTCACTCATCAATGTACTAAGATCTTACATCTTTTGTCAGAAAACGCTTAAAAGTGAAATCTTAGAACTAAGATCTTACATCTTTGGTCATTTTTGTGCAAACGTCTTTCATCATTCTGCTCTGATCAGCGGTCTGAGAAGAATGATGAGTAGATCATCAAAGTTCTCTTATCTTTGTTCTATATGGCAGAACAGTGGCGGTCTCTACACTTTTTGCTAACATCAGTGAGCTGTAAGATCTTAGAACAAAGATGAGTTAAAAAAACGATAATCTTTGCAAAAAGATGTAAGATCTTTGCTAAAAAAACGGGCTTATTATTTTGTCACCATTTTGAGTCTTATGTTTACCTACCTGTCAAGGTCTTTGTGTTATCAATCTTGGTTAGAATGTTCGAAGGGACATCTTATTTTCGGAAAATTGTTTTAAATTAGTCGATTGCCCATACTGAATAATCTTTGGGAAAAAATATATCGTTTTTATGTAGTAATTTTAGTCGAATTATGAAAATCCATGTTTTATATACAATATTAATAAAATCATTGTACTTTCTTTTTAAAGCGTTGCTTTATGATAAATTTTTTAGTAATTTAAGCCCTCTTTCAGACTAAGCGTCAATCTATCACTGCCACTCCTAGTGGCTCACTCTTTGACTTTTAGTATTTTGATTTTATTAATCCTACAAGTTATTTATTGTTATATAGTTTATCACTTTTTATGTTTCTTTGGATCTGTGCCTTGTCTCCCCCTTCTCCCTTTCGATATATAGGACCTCTTTGTAATGATTTTTTGCACACGTGTTTGGTCTTACGCACAGTATCTTATGGTATTTCCAAACACTATTACCGCACTGAAAATTAAAATGGTTATCTTGTCATCTAAAAGAAGGCTAACCCAAATATTAACAAAAACAATTTATGGTGACTATACAAACCTTGAACAATTTGTTTGGCTTTCTGAAGAAGAGGTCCGAATGATAACTGTAGTAATGTAATAACCTAACGAACAATGGGAATGAAAAGGAAAATAATTTTGGCATAAAAAAGCTTGGATTTCTACTGTTTCTTAGAAGGAAGAAAGAGAGTATAGCACGTTTTAGAAAAGTCAAAAAACTTGTGATTGTTTGAGAAGCAAATTAGATAGAATGAGATGGTCAATCGGTGGATCGATTCTTTTTAGGGGGAGGAGCTTAAATCCAGTTTAGTAAAGGTGAAGCTTAAAATTGAGGTTCCTTGAATGGTTTAAACAAGGTTGAATATGCTTGTCAATGGTAGACTTTCTACCTTATAGTTGAAAGTATGCATTAAAGGGAAGGGGCGTGTATTATTTAGGTGACTTTCATAGTACCTTTTGAGTTACCACAGTTGAACTGTCCTGCTCAACCGAAGTGTCTTGTCCCAGTGATTTACTAAGTGGTAAAACCACCGATTGCGTGGAACTGCAATTTACTGTAGAAATATAACGGGGATCATCCGTACTTTTACCTGTCAGAAGCGAACATATATGTTATGTTTCGCAAAAGTCAACACCTAATTTACTAAGAGTGGCAGCTTTAGCCCTTGCTAAAACTAAGATGTATTCAAACTCATGTGAGTAAAATGTAAAAAACAGAACCTGCGTCTTGAAATAGCTCCTCATTTGTATAGGAGGACTGTAAAAATGTATTTTAAACATACGTATTTACACATACACCGTTTAACTCTTCTAATTTCCATGAACTGATGTCTATGAGTCAGTAAGTTGAGAGCCTTAATATTGAAGTATACAAACAAAATTTTATATCGGTATACTTTAATTGTTTGATTTAGTTCAAATTGTTGATTCAGTTTTTTTTGTCTTGGATAGAATTACTAGTTTCGTTGGTATTTGATTTTGTCCAAAAGCTTCCCATAAATAACAATGTTAAAATACAGGTGCATGAAGATGTAATAACTTCAGATGTAATAATTTTATTACAGATGTAATAAAATCATGAGAATGTAACTGTGACAATTTAAACCACGACAAAACACTACTGAAAATATTCCAACTCTTGCATTTCAAGGAAAGAAATCCAAATGAATTTTGAAAAATCAAGAGAATGTAATTATGACAGGAAAACCACGACAAAACACTACTGAAATATTCCAACTCTTGCATTTCAATGAAAGAAATTCAAAATGAACTTTGAATAATCATGAGAATGTAACTGTGACATGGTAAACCAGGACAAAACGCTACTGAAATATTCCAACTCTTGCATTTCAACGAAAGAAATCCAAAATGAACTTTGAAAAATCAAGAGAATGTAACTGTGAGATGGTGAACCACGACGAAACACTACTGAAATATTCCAACTCTTGCATTTCAATGAAAGAAAATTCAAAATGAACTTTGAAAAAATCAAGAGAATGTAACTGTGGCAAGGTAAACCATGACAAACAACTACTGAAATATTCCAACTCTTGCATTTCAACGAAAGAAATCCAAAATGAACTTTGAAAAAATCAAAAGAATGTAACTGTGACAAGGTAAACCATAACAAAACACTACTTAAATATTCCAACTCTTGCATTTCAACGATAGAAATCCAAAAATGAACTTTGAAAAATCAAGAGGCTGTAACTGTGACAAGGTTAAACCACAACAAAACACTACTGAAATATTCCAAACTCTTGCATTTCTAGGAAAGAAATCCAAAATGAACTTTGAAAAATCAAGAGAATGTAACTGTGACAAGGTAAAACCATGACAAAACACTATTGAAATATTCCAACTCTTGCATTTCAACGAAAGAAATTCAAAATGATCTTTGAAAAATTAAGAGAATGTAACTGTGATAAGGTAAACCATGACAAAACACTATTGAAATATTCCAACTCTTGCATTTCAACGAAAGAAATCCAAAATGAACTTTGAAAAATCAAGAGAATGTAAGTGTGAGAATATAAACCACAACAAAAACTACTGAAATAATCCATCTCTTGCATTTCAATGAAAGAAATTCAAAATGGACTTTGAAAAATCATGAGAATGTAACTGTGACAAGGTTAACCACGACAAAACATTACTGAAATATTCCAACTCTTGCATTTCAACGAAAGAAATTCAAAATGAACTTTGAAAAATTAAGAGAATGTAACTGTGATAAGGTAAACCACGACAAAACACTACTGAAATAATCCAACTCTTGCATTCCAATGAAAGAAATTCAAAATGAACTTTGAAAAATCATGAAAATGTAACAAAAGTTCATAACTTTTAGCCCTCCCTCTGGGAACTTCGGGGGATTAAGTCATCCTAAAAAGACATATTTATCATATTTTCGACCATGCTGAACAAAATGGCTATCTCAAAATTTTGATCGGGTGACTTTGGGAAAAAAAATAAGCGTGGGAGGGGGCCTAGTTGCCCTCCATTTTTTTGGTCACTTAAAAAGGGCACTAGAACTTTTAATTTCCGTTCCAATGAGCCCTCCCACGATATTCTAGGACCACTGGGTCAATACGATCACCCCTGGGGAAAAAAAAAAAAACAAAAAACAAACAAACAAACTAACAAATAAACACGCATCCGTGATCTTTTTCTGGCAAAAAATGTAAAATTCCACATTTTTGTAGATAGGAGCTTGAAACCTCTACAGTAGGGTTCTCTGATACGCTGAATATGCTGGTGTGATTTTCATTAAGGTTCTATAAACTTTTAGGGGGTCTTTCCCCCTTTTTTTGAAAATCAGCCAAATTTTCTCAGGCGCGTAACTTTTGATGGGTAGCACTAAACTTGATGAAAGTTATATATTTGAAATCAGCATTGAAATCTGATTCTATTGATATATCTATTGGTATCAATAACCCGTTTTCTAGAGTTTCGGTTACCATTGAGCCGGGTTGCTCCTTACTTACAGTTCGTTACCACGAAACTGTTTGATGAAACCCAAAACAAACAGAAATTAAAATAAGTCAAACTCAAAATGAGCAGAAATTAATCTGTGTAGGGTTCTAAACCTATGATTTCTAAGAGCCAGAATATAATTTGTACTTTACTGAAAAAAAATTCTTTTAAATGTTTTCACTTTTATAACTTGAGCGAGGCGTTGAGAAGGGGACAGCCTCTTTCATATACGGACTAAAGGCCATAATTTTTTATCATGTATATAAGGATTTTTCTGTTTTTTTTTTTAATATTATTTATTCTCTTAATACTACTTAAAAAAGCTTAGTTTTTTTCTCGTTTGAACTTACTTAGCATAAGGAATACAGACAAAAGAAGATCACCGGTCTAGTGAAGAGGACAACCTCAACCTGGCTTGGAAATAAGATACAATTCAGTCATCTGTCCCATTATTGCGCGGATAGGTTAATTCAAATAATATTTGCTTTTTATTTTTAAATTTAATACTTAATCAAATAATATTAACATTTTGATAACTAAATATCTGTAGAAGTATATTAAACTGACAATGCACGTTCATTTGTATTTTTTTCAGTAAAGTGCAAATTATGTTCTGGCCTTGGGAAGGCATAGGGTTTTGAGCCCTACTCATGTTAACTGTCCTTAAATACTCATAAATGGCTTTTTTTCAAGTTTTTTATTGTTTTTAAAAAACAAAGTTGTGAGACAGTCAAACTTTAGCGTAAAGAGCGAGGGGTTGAAGAGGGGGCAGCCCCTTTCATATACGGAATATTTCTGTTTGTTTTAAGTTTTAACGTCACTCCTTACTTTGAGTTATAAAAACTTTTCTTTTTTATTTAATATTCTTCGAAGACAAGTATTCTCAGACACCTTATGCTGTAGACCACATTGACAGACCCCATTTTGCATCTGTAGATAAGTACGGTGCAGGGACGGATCCCGGATTTTTTTTAGAGGGCGCAAAATAGGTTGATCCGGAAAAAAATTTAGGGGGGGGGGGGTCAAAATAGATTGATCTGATAAACTTGCGTTCAGAGCAAGTTTAATTAACGCAAACTTGAGTTAATTAAGTAAATTACACTACTTTAGACTACGCTAGGGGGGCACGCACCCCCCTTGCCCCTCTTCTGGATCTGCCACTGGTACGGCGTAGACTAGTACCATTTAATTTGAACTTTCGCTCGGGTTTCCGAAGGTAAGCAAAGAATGTCTGTGCCTCTGTATTCTCTGCTGGATATCAGTGTCAGAAGATCTGTCAATACAAAGCTAGTAGTCACTTTCTATAAAATGTGGTTGAGGGCGGAAAACAACTCATGGGAGAACGATCGCTATTTACTTAGTCAACGCTGGCTTTCTGACTTGGGTCACCCTTCAACAAATATACTATACTATGTCACATAAAAAGGGCACTAGAAATTTCAACTTTCGTTCTAATGAGCCCTCCCACAATATTCAAGGACCACTGGTCGATACGATCACCCCTGGGAAAAAAACAACAAACAAATAAACATGCATCCGTGATCTTTCTTCTTGCAAAAATACAAAATTCCACATTTTTGCAGATAGGAGCTTGAAACCTCTACAGTAGGGTTCTCTGATACACTGGATCTGATGGTGTGATTTTCAGTTTTCCTCCTTTTTTTTTTCGAAAATCAGGCAAATTTTTTCAGGCGCATAACTCTTGATGGGTAAAACAAAACTTGATGAAACTTATATATTTTAAATCAGCATTAAAATCTGATTCTTTTGATGTATCAATTACTATCAAAATTCAGTTTTTTGAAGTTTCGGTTACTATTGAGCCGGGTCGCTCCGTACTTACAGTTCGTTACCACGAACTGTTTGAAACGTTGAAGTTGATGAAAAGTAGGGATTCGTGGTAAAAACCACGAATTTTCACAATTGTGGAAAGGCAGGTCTACTGCTTAAAGTCCTGCCTGATCTGCATGGGCCTGCAGAGGTCTACAGAGGTAAAACCAGTTTCATCATTATCTTCAACATTACGAAATAAACAAATCTTCAATTATTCGGAAATGTTAAACCTACGCCTTTATATTAGTCAAACATTATCACGGGTAATTTACTCATTTTACAGTATTGACTCTTAACATTTTTTTCTAATGCAATACTTACTAAATAAAGAAAAAGGGTTAGGCCTACTTATCAGTTATAGCCTATAATAAACTGAGATTTTCAACCGCGAATGATGCGAGCATGATACAAAAAACTGGTGCAACTACTTTATACCAGACAATTTGCTTTGGCTGGGTTGGAAAATAAATTGTAGCTATATTTTATTTGAGTATTTAGTTGGTATTTTTGGTCAGGTGAAGAATTCTACTTTAGCTATACTTTTGGCTATCTTGGAAAGAGGTTAGGTTAGGAAATGAAACTTCCAGGGATGGATCTATAGGGTTAAAGCATGTCCCGAGAAGGTATTTTAAAGTACCTACCTCCACTCCTCCCTCTAGAGGGTCCTGAAATTTGTCTACGTGACAAGTATTGAAATTTAGAAAAATCAACATTTCACCTTAATTTTCAGTTATCAGTTTCTTTTTCTCTGGCTTTAGTTCTGAAAATGTTATTTCTATTATTTGAGTAGAATTTTAAGCCATGCCAGATTTTTTTCAAAAATTTAGTAAATTTATTTGCATATCTTTAAAACCTTATAAATTGGGATTGAGCAAAGTTGTGAAGCTGAAAACAACTTTTGGTACAATGCATAATATTTTACACACGAAAGAACTCAAGTTTGGTTAGAAATAATGAAATAGAATAAAATAGGATGAAAACATAATAGTTTAGAAACAAATTTGGGCTATATGTTTTTTTGCACATTAAGGGGTGGGGCGGAGAGTCAAAGCATAGCAATATAAAGCATAAAATTGTGATTTCAAGTTCAAACTTTAGAGTAAAAACGCGAGAGGTTAACGAGGGGACAGTCCCCTCATTATGCGGAATATTTCGATTCATTTCAGGTTTTACTGTTGCTCCTTCCTTTTAGTTTTAAAAGACTTTTTTTCGATTTATAATCATTTTTCAAATAGGTGGCCAGGCCAAGCCAAAATATTATGCGGGGTACTAGCCCCCTGAAAATCTAATATTTTCCTGATGAACTTTAATATCAATAACTGTAAATTTATAGTTTTTCCCGCTTTTTTCATTTTTTCTGCTTAATACTAATTTTTTAATATTTAAAATTTTTTAATATTTAGTTACATAAGAACCTTCATATTAAAATATGAACGGTAAAAAATTGTGCCCCACATGTTTCCTATTTACCTTACTCCTATCACGGCAGGGAATAGCTAATTTTGATCACCAGAGACTTTTTTATCGTGAGATGAGCTCCTTTTCTAATATTTTAGACACGCTTAGGTTATAGAAGAACCTTTCAGGGAAAATAGAAATAATATAAGCTTTGCTCAAGTAGCTGCAACAGGGAATTTGGTTCCTTTCTTCTTTAACAAGAAACCATAATCAGGAACAGATCTGCTAGAATTTAGAGTAGGTAAGTAAGTATGATGGCACTAGACCCGTGAGGTCTAAACCTGCGGTGCTGATCTGTTTCATGGCGCCTTCAACCAGAAAGTGTAAGAAGGATTTTGGCTAGCTATCCTATGCTTTAGCACACCCTTCCTGCTTAACCTTGCCCAGATCAAACAGAAAAGGAGTAACCAACTTCTGTTTTTTTTCGTTTCTATTTCATTTCTGCTTTTTTTCCGTTTTGTTTAATTCTGATTCAAACAAAATTGGAAAAGAGCGAGGTATGGACTAGGGGGTGAAACCCCTTATATACGTAATATTTTCTGTTCATTTTTAAGTTTTAATGTTGCTCCTTACTTTCAGTTTAAAAAAAACTTTGTTTTTTTTATTTAATTTCTGATCGTTTTTAAAATAATGCGGGTTTTTAAAAATCTGGCGCGCCCCCTTCATAGAAATGTTCCTTCCCCCAAGGAAACATCCTCTATGAAAAATCCTCCCCGTAACCCCCTCCTCCGAATCCCCCCCCCCCTCTACTAGAAAAAAAATATCTCCTGAAACGTCTGTATACTTCCCATTAACCAAAACTATATCTAAACAATGGGCGAAGTTCATAACTTGCAGCCCTTTCCCCGGGAACTGTGGGGATTTAGTCATCCTCAAAGACATATTTTATTAGATTTTCGACTATGCTGAGCAAAATGGTTATCTCAAGATTTTTTGATTGGGTGACTTCAGGAAATACTGATCGTGGCAGGGGACCAAGTTGTCCGTCTTTTTTTCGTCACTTGAGAAGGGCACTAGAACTTTTAATTTCCACGCGAATGAGCCCTCTCAAGATATTCTAGGACTATTGGATCGATACAATCACCCCTGAGAAAAAAAGTCCGGGTTATACAAGGGTTATCAAATCCAGGATAAAGACGCATCTGTGATCTTTCTTATGGCAAAATAAGGAGAGATATTCAAGCATGAAAGAAAAAAAAAATCGGTCAAATTTTTTGTCAAAATAACATTGAACACGTTAGTAAAATAGTGAAATACAAACATGAAAGAGTAAAGTATAGATATCTTACCATTGCAGCATTCCGTCTTCTTGGAGAGCCACCGTCACCTAAAAAAAATAAAATATAATAAACATATCAAAATAGAACTTTATTAGATTTAACCAATTTAAACTTATTTTTCAAGGAAAAATGTTAATTATATCGTCTGTCACAAACAACCGAAAGTCACTACTATCTGATTATTAACCTTCCCAGAAAATAGAAAAAAATATTTAAATGTTTATCAGTAAAGTAGGCCCCGACCAGAATATTGGCCTTTTTTAAAATAATAATAAAAACTAGCTTATATGTCTGCATTTCGCATGTCAAAGTTTTTTATTGAACAAACATAAAAAAACCATATGGCCCAGAGGCCTGTTATCTGAGAAAAAAAAATTAAAGAGCCATAGGGCGCAGAGGCCTATATATATACATATATATACATATATATATAATATATAATATATATATATATATATATAATATATATATATATATAATGTATAATATATATATATAATATATAATATATATATATCTATATATAATATATATCATATATATAATATATATATAATATATAATATATATATATAATATATATATATAATATATATATATAAAGATATATATATATAACTTATATATATATATATAATATATATAATATATATATAATATATATATATAATATATATATATATATATATATAATATATATATATATATATATATAATATATAATATATAATATATGCGAATCATATTTTCGACAGAAATTGTCATGGTAACATATCATATAAAATAAAATATAAGCTTTATATAAGATTCGGCCTCAAATTCAATTTCCGATTATTCCTAGTTTTCAAAGATTTATATAGTTGTGAAATTTTCTACTTTACAACTTCAAACAGTTAGATTACAATAAATAAATCATTGTAACTGTATTCTTTAAGTTTTGATGTTTGCTCCTTAGTTTTAGTTGCAAAAAAAACTTATTAAATTTAATTTCTTATTGTTTTTAAATAATACCGGGACTTTAAACTGTCCAAATACTTTACTCCCCCCCTATATGTGCAAATATATAGCACAAATTATATATGTCCCATCTATTCTTTGTCTTATATCGCGCTACACCGAAAGAACTAACAAAGAAACCGAGTTGTTCTTAAGTTCTACAACGGGGTAAGCTTGAGTAATACACGTATAATACATAAATACCGAAATTCCTTCCCCTACAGAAACAACTCAAAATAAAATCCTCAAATTTGGAAAACTTTATTTTCCATGGGGAGTATTTTCCAAGGTGGGGGGGGGGGATAAAAGCCGGCCACTATATATTAGACAGGCAGTGAAGCAATAATTTTTGTTCGTTTTAAGTTTCAACTTCACTCTTTAATTCCCTAAAAAAACTTTTTTTTTTTTAATTAATGTTATTTACCTTAATATTCGCTTCACAAGCACCCAAGAATCATACTGAGTAAATAGAAATTGAAAACTTCTCTTATATCTGCTTAAACTTCAAAAGCCATGTAATTACAGACGAGTTTTCCAGGAAATAGGAACCGAAATATTTCGGTTAAATAAACTTATCTTAAAACCGGAACACTGGTTAAAGGAATTAATAATGCATGACATCAAAGTTTGCAATATTTTCCTTAGTTTTTAACAGGTTAAAAGGAAATGATTGATATTATCAAGTTCACAGAATGAACATTTTTTCCGTGAAATAGGGAACAGTTAATTTAGGAAGAAAAATGGGATGTATTCGATTCAGAGTGTCGAAAATTCATTTTTTTATAGAATCTTTTTGCTTTGAAGGTTCTGGCTGCATCGATGTGTCAAGTAAAAATTTGGAAATGGTGAATCTCAAATAAAATAGACAAATTTAAGGAAACCATTCTGGCTTTATTCATTCCTGATATAATTTTTTTTAAGATACCAACACGAAACTCTTTCAAACACTTCGTGGTAACGAGGGGTAGCCTAAGTAAGGAGTGACTCGGCTCAATAGTAACCAAAAACTAAATTGGATATCAAAAGATGCATCAAAAGAATTTAATTATTATTTTGGTATATAAAGTTCAACAAGATTACTATTGCCAATCAAATGTCACAAAGCCTGGGCAAATTTACCAGATTAAAGAAAAGACATCTTAAAATTCAATAAATCTTAATTAAAATTACACCATCAGATTCAGCGTACATGATGATACAAGGGGAATCGTATTAAACCAAATTTCCTTACTTTCGGTAAAAAAAAAAATCCGTTTTTAATTTAATATAGAGTAAACACCATATCTCGGAGCTAATGTTCTTGACTGTAATAAACAACTTAATTATGTCCTTACATGAGCGGATATGAATTGTATTTATAGCGGATATAAATTGTAATTTTAACGGATATTATTGATGTTGATACAAGGGTGCCGGTAGAAAATTTTCCAGGAGCGGGGGGGAGGCAGACGCCAAAATAGCAGTGGTGGGTTAGGTGACAGTTTAGGTAGTTTAGGGCACCAAACTAAGACTCTAATTTGAAGAGGACGAACTTGCAATCAATTAAAATCCTGAGTAGCTAATTGATTTAAAGGGGTGTTCCCATTTGAGCGCTTTTTCCCATTTGAGCGCCACGGAATTTTGTTCCATTTGAGCGCCACGGAATTTTGTTCCCATTTGAGCGCCACGGAGTACCATTTGAGCGCCAAACCCAAATTGTGATTTTGCGGTGGATGAAGCGTGGAACGAAATCACCCAAAAATCGTGCCAAAAACGGATAATTCAAAATTAATATATTGGTAAAAATACAACAAAAACTGCTAATATCACACATCCGGCGAAATGTTATGTGCGACAACACCCAAGAGAGGAAGCTCGTCTGCTGTTCGAGTTCCAGCCCTGTACTCCGTCGACAGCTTTTCGAGTCGTTCGTTCAGCCTTGCATACTTCTTGTTCGTCCGATGGATGACATGACCCTGGAGTAGCTGTGTCCTTGCAGAATCGACGACTGCTTGTTCTTCCTTCAGGAAAGAGATAAAAACTGCCACAAGTTCGGGTGGTAGCGACCGACTCTTCGGTTAAACCGCATGTGCCATGATTCGAGGTCGTTGTTTGTCCTTCGCTGGATGCCGTAGACTGACCAGAAATGAGGAGGACATTGGTCGAACCACTGACGGCTGAAGTAAGTGACAAACGGACGAGCCGAAGGCCAGGTACGAACGATGTGAGAAATGATTGGACCAGAATTGATTCTGACGATCGCTGGAGGTAGGAACGCCAGAGCCAGAAGCTTTCGAACGTAGAGGTTGAAGTCTGCATCGGTCATGTACAGCTCACGGACTGAGTGACGCCCCAAGTTTCTGATTACTGCTTGGCAAAAGTGGAAGTAACACCCACGGTGCTTGGCGGCCGGGAAAAACTTGCTTCACGGATGTCAGCAGACCGGTCTCAAAATCAGAGACGACGGTCGTCGGGCGAAGTGTCACTCCTTTCATCGTAGCCTGTAGGATCAGCTCGCTGAAGACGTCGTTGTAAAGCTGCGCAGACTTGCTCTCCATGAGCACGAAGACAGCGGGAAGTTGCTTGTCGCCGAAGAAAACGTGAACGTGTGAACAACTGGCCGAATGGGAAGGAGCTGAGTCGAAGGTGCCGTCCATATACCATTCCGGGCTTCGTTCAAGCAGACTTAACGACTCGTCGGTTGCAAAGCAAATCGCAGCGTTATTTTGAAGCTGAAGGAGGAGGAATCTCTGGTTTGCAGACGTCTCACTGAAAGCCTGGGGCAAGGGCGTCGGTACGGATATAGTATCAGCGGGCAGTGGTGGTATCAGCTTGTTTCGTGATCTGTACATGGACGACTTCACGTGCTTATAGGGTAACTGAGGCAAAGCACTCAGCCCACTGGCAGCAGCACTTGCGACCTGGCCGTCGTAGATAGCGGGAATCGGACGAGTAGTACGGGCTGACTCGCTTCGAAGGTCTGACCGGAATTTGTACTGCTGGGTCTGCAGAGGATCAGCGCTGTGTGGTCCGTGCGTACCAACTGAAACTGGTGAGCCGTCGCTGGAATCAGTGTGTAACCGCCCGAGACATCCCTTCTTCATGCATCTCCAGCTCTTCTTTCTTCCTCCAGAAATCGGCTTATCGAATCTGTAGACGAAACCGTCGTGTTCTAGCAGTTGTTTATTCTTGGAGCTCTTCATTGTCAAACTGACTTATTAATACTAACCAGAAATATTGTTCCTGGCATCATTAAATACTTGTTATAAGAGGGTAAAAAATATGCTCCCACACTAAATCCTATTGCATTTTGTGGGTAAACGGTTGTGCAATCGCTTACGCAATTAGGTCACCTGACCTAATTATCTGGCGCTCAAATGGGACACAACTGAACTAATTAAAATACGGCGCGCAAATAGGAAATTCCCATTTGCGCGCCATGGGCGCTCAAATGGGAAAGCGCTCAAATGGGATACACCCGATTTAAAAGTATTAATAACTTTATTTTAGGCTTCCCAGTTGCAAAAGAAGTAGCGCCACACAGTGGCAGTACTAGATTCAAAAAGTTGATTCACTTTATTTCTAATGAAATTTGGCTACGATTGGTGATCTGTATATAGCGTGTTAGCTATAATGAGGAGGGGGGGGGGGGGGTTGAGTCATTATTTGGGTGGGGTAGGGTAAATTCCTACAAAAGTAAATCTTTATGGACAAACTGCTTACTCTTCATCATGAGGCTTCAGGTAAATGTTGAAAGAGTTAGGGGGGATTAGGAATTATCAAAATGTTTTCTTTATACAGCTAATAGGTTATATTCCCATATCTACCAGCACAAACGTGGTAAAGGCATGGCAGTTCATCCTCAGCCCCGCCATGAAACCTGTTTGGGGCGGTAAAATACTGCTAGGAACTTAGTGGTTTCAGCAATCTTAAATGGTAATATATTTTTGTTTTTTCTATTTATATGAAGCACTTCAATGTGTTTTAAAAGATGTGTGTAATGTATTTATTGGTGAGAAATTCTATTGTAGAGGATGTGATACCTCAAACAGTTCGTGGTAAAGAACTATAAATAAATAGCGACGCGGCTCAATAGTAACCAAAACTATAAAAATGGAATATTAATATCAAATAGATATATCAAAAGAATTTGCTTATCATGTTGATTTTAAATATGTAAGTTCTTTTAAGTTTAGTGTTACTCATCAAAGCTACAAGCCTGAGAAAATTTGCCTGAATTTCAAAAATAGGGGAAACTACTCCTAAAGTAAAAAATTCACAGTGGTAATTAAACATTAGCTTCAGCGTATTAGAGAATTCTATTGTAGAGGTTTTCAAGCTCCTATCTGTAATAATGTGGAATCTTGTATTTCTTATCAGAAGACACAAGATCACGGATGAATATTCGTTTTTTTTCTTCCCAGGGAAAAAAACGGATCGTATGGATCCAAATGACCTAAAATGTTGGAAGAAGGCTAAATTGAACAATAATTAAAAGTTTAAGTGCCCTTTTTTTGTGGGCAATTAACCAAAAAGACTGGAGGGAACTAGATCCCCTCGCCACGCTCTTTTTATTCCCAAAATCATCTGATCAAAATTTTAAAATAGCCATTTTCTTCAATAAGGTTGAAATGCAACAATAACTATGCCTTTGGAGATAATATGATCCCCTACAGGCCCCTGGGGAAATGTTCTTTAAGCTAAAACACTTTTGCCCATTGTTTACGTATAGTATTGGTTATTGGGAAGTATGCATACATTTTTCGTGTCGGAGGGAGAGGGGAATTTTCCGCTAGGAGATTCTCCACGGAAAAAAATTTCCCATGGCGAAGAAGTTTCCTGAGATTGAACTTTTCAAAGAAAAATGTTACTCGGGGAATTTTGCAGAACTCCTATACGAAATTCTTTTATGTCTTTCTTTCTTTTTGCCGACTCGATTTTACGCTTTTAGATGTTTGGGAAAATTATCCGGGGTTAAGTTTTCACCGGGATTAAATTGTCTAGAGTT
Source organism: Artemia sinica (assembly GCA_027921565.1). Taxonomy (NCBI): domain Eukaryota; kingdom Metazoa; phylum Arthropoda; class Branchiopoda; order Anostraca; family Artemiidae; genus Artemia; species Artemia sinica. The sequence goes on along the minus strand of JAPEVW010000101.1, from coordinate 13,136 downwards.
TAGAGCAGTAGTTTCCAACCACCTTGCAACATTTCTACAATCTTGATGTTCGGATGTTCTTGATGATCGGAATTTCTACAATCTTGATGTTCCCTCGTAATGTTTAAATTTTGTTACCCAAATACAACGTGTATTCACCTCAAAAAAGTTTAAAAGCTTGGTATCTTTTATTGAGTGTCCTCTAGGGGTTATTAGTTAAAAAACAAAAAAATTTTCCGAGGCGAGTAAAGAGCGAAGTTGAAACTTAAAATGAATAAAAATTATTACTTCACGGCTTATCTAACATATATAAATAAATCTAGTGCAAATAATCAATGGTGATGTTTTCCTGTGTTTTACAGGATAACAGAAAACTAGCACTTTACTGAAACACAAACAACAATATTGGAGTCTTGGTACGTAAAAGTAAACCCTTTAAGGACACTTTTAACAGTATCGAATTAAACCATTTCTTAGTTTCTTGCTTTATTTTTGCATTTTTTTTCGTTTAATTAGTCATCAATTCCTTCACAATGCGCTCATTCAATGATTGACTGTCGTTTTGGATCTGAAAAAGACATTTCATTATTATTTGTGGACACACATTTCGAAGTGAATGAATAATGATCACAGCAGTAGCTGCAACCTAGTAAAGAAACGAACCACAGCCCATAGTAGCCAAAAGTTGAAGAACACGTTTTGAAAAAGAACTGCCAAGTGAAGAAAAACTTGGGGTAAAAGTTAAAGTTAGGTTAGGTTAATTTAGTAAGACCAAGATGTTGCTGGTGAATCAATTCATCATTTTGTATTCTGTTTAATGACTTTAAACTTATTATATTTATGACTAAGTTTTTAAGATAATTTTAACTGGATACTTAAAGTTACTGATATCACAACTCCTTTGAGACTAAAAAAATCATTACAGATTAGTTTGTTGTCGTGAGGTTACGTACTTTACTTTTGACTCTTAAATCAATATTCCTGATTTTTATGCTTGACTTTTGTGTTTTCAGCAAAGCGCTAGTTAACATATCTTCAATCCTGAAGGGGGGGGGGGATACAAAAGAAAATTTTGTGCAACAATTAATCAATTTCTAGGAATTTTAGTAATCTTTCGAGCCAGTCACAGAGGGAGTTCATATACATTTAATAAAAATAAAAATTACAATAGTATTAAAAAAAGGGGTGAAATAATCCGACTCCAAAGATTTTAGAAATTTTTTTTTAATATTGGGATGGAAAACACGGTAGTTAACTTTCATCCATAGTCTTAAATATTCTACAAATACAATCACTGATTTTAACACACAATGAGCTCTATTAAAATGCATGTCATAAAAATCGTTCTCAGCCCAAGACCCATTCCGAACTAAAAAAAAATTTGAGCATAATCCAGACCAAGTGTTAAACATATTGAATAAGCCCTGCAGCAATTACAAAAGAACTTCGCCAATTAGGAGAATGACAGCACCAATTAAGGAACTTCTAGGCTTAGTCATGGTTGCCAACGTCGGACTAATGCCCCAATTTCGGCGAGAGCTTCTTACTTACTTTTGACTCCTAAATCAATATTCCTGATTTTTTATGCTTGACTTTTGTGTTTTCAGCAAAGCGCTAGTTAACATATCTTCAATCCTTAAAAAGTGAACAAGTGAACAGCTGTGACATTTTAACATAAACTAACATTTTTTTAAACATGAAATGTCATTTTTTTTAACAAAAAAACAACTAAAAAAAATATTTCAAATAGTTATATTTTGCTCGTATAGATTTACAACTAATGCTAAAAAGATTTTTTTTTTTGTTTTGGGTTCTATATGCAAGTGTGACAGATTTATATTTTTGGAACAATATAAGAAACAAATAAGTTAGAACAATTTATTTAATTGAAGTACAATATTTGAACAATATGAGACTTTTTGCAATGATCGATTTCTAGCCTAAATTGTGTGCATAAAAGGCTCATAACTATACTCTCTCCCTATTTGATTCAAACTTGGCGTGGCATAACTCAGTATTCATCTCAGGTTGTCAATATTCGTGTCACTTTGGAAAGGGGGTGAACGCTGAGTAAACTGAACCAAAACGTTAAATTTTATTTTTTTGAGACCTCCCTAAACACACTATTCGTTGGAGTTACAAATCTAATTTGTATCTCAATTGTTAGGTTATGTTAATACCTAATTAATTACCGAGTCGCAGCAATTATCGCGAATTTTAGTTACGTGGTACAATTTTTTCCATGGAGAAATTTCCCGGGGGAAGGGAATTTTCTATGGAGGGGGAACTGGATTTCCAAACTTTATTTAAAAACGATCAGCAATTAAATATAAAACAAGTTTTTTTTCTACTTTCGTCAGAGATATTTATTCTAATTAACGGCCTTTGTGATTAAGGAGTCATTCTTAAAGAATTGGAACACGATTTGAACTTAACGTAAAGAGCTAGGTATTGACTAGGGGGGGTGAACCCCATAATATACGTAATAAAAAATATACGAATATAAAAGTTCGTTACGTAAGTTAATTTGTAAAATTACGTCAGAACCAAATTTAGAGACAGCCATTGAGCAAAAGAAAAGTAAAATTTTTATGCAAATTCTACTTAGTTATTCAATGACGGTGACGCCAAAATAAAAGCTGCATTAACTAAAAAATGATCAGAAATTAAATTAAAAAAAACTAGTTTTTTAAACTGAAAGTAAGGAGCGACATTAAAACTTAAAACGAACAGAAATTATTCCGTATATGAAAGGAGCTGTCCCCCTCCTCAGCGCCTCGCTCTTTACACTAAAGTTTTTTATTGTTTAAAAAACTATCAGAATTAAATAAGAAACAAGTTTTTTTAAACTGAAAGTAAGGAGCGACATTAAAACTTAAAACAAACAGAAATTATTCAGTATACTAAAGTGGCTGTCCCCTCCTAAGCGCCTTGCTCTTTACGCTAAAGTTTGACTCTGTCTCACAACTTCATTTTTTAAAAAGTACTTCCCAAAATACAAATACTATACGTAAACAATGGGGAAATTTCCCCAGGGGCTGTGGGGGCGCCATGATATATTCAAAAACATAGTTACTAGGATGTTCAACTATGGTGAACAAAACATTAATCTCAGAATTTTCATCAGACGATTTTGGTAAAAAGTGGCGTTGGAGTGGGGCTTAGTTGCCCCTCCAGTTTTTTTGTCGCTTAAAAGAAGATTTAGAAATTTTAATTTCCGTTAAAATAAGCCATCTCCCGATGTTTCTATAGGCCCGCTGGTGGTCGATATGATCGCCCTGAAAAAAAACGCATCCGACATAATTCCTCTGGAAAGGATTACAAAATTCCACATTTTTTGTAGATAGGAGCTAGAAACCTCTATATAATGGTTCTCTGGTACGTTGAATCAAACGGTGTGAGTTTCATTAAAATTTTTATGAGTTTTCGAGGGGTCTCCCTCCTTTTTCGAAAACGCTAAGAGCATCCCAACCTTAAGAATATATATAAGAATCAAATAATCTACCAAGCACACAACTACCCCAAATCAGTATCAATAAATGAATGAAACCCAAAACTGACAGAAATTAAAATAAGTCAAACTCAAAACGAGCAGAAACTAATCTGAGTAGGGTTCTAAACCGTATGCTTTCTAAAAGCCAAAATATAATTTGTACTTTACTGAAAAAAATTCAAATGAATTTACTGAAAAAAATATGCATTGTCACTTTAATATACATATGCTGATATTTACTCCTTAAAATCTTAAATAATTTTTTTTTTTTTTTTTTTTTTCTTAAAGTTATAAGTAAAAATATTTAAAAGAATTGTTTTTCAATAAACTACAATTTATATTCTGGATTTTAGAAAGCACAGGGACACTTCCTCTCCTGTACAAAATAAATTCTGCTCATTTTAAGGTTTAATGTTGCTCTTTACTTTCACAATAATAGTGTAGGCCAGATATATTCCCAGAAATCGAGAGAAATTAAACATCAATTTCACATTTTTGGTGTGTTTTTTTTAAGTTTTTTCTCCCCCGCCATCCGGGAAAATAACCCCCAAACAAGATTTTGAATACAGCCATGAGGATTGCACATCAATTTCTAACTCCACCTTCCTCTTGTCTCTTTCTTAAAACTATTCTTTATATATCTGAAGGCTCATTGAGAGTTGGGATATTTTGGTATTGAATTTCGCCCTTTGAGGCGTGTCCTTTCCTCCCAAACTAGCTAAAATATTTAAAGATCTATATTCCATGTAATTTCCAGTTGTTTTACAATTCCAAACATTTGCATATATGGGCTTGTAAACTTCTACAATGAGATTTGATGATTGTCTTGTAGTTAAATTAAATAAAAAAAGACAAGTTTTTTTAACTGAAAGTAAGGAACGACGTTAAAAACTTAAAACGAACAGAAATTATTCCGTATATGAAAGGGGCTGTCCCCTCCTCAACGCCTCGCTCTTTACGCTAAAGTTTTTTCATTGTTTAAAAAAAAAAAAACAGAGTTGTGAGAAAGTCAAACTTTAGCGTAAAGAGTGAGGCGTTGAGGAGGGGACAGCTCTTTTATATACGGATAATTTCTGTTCGTTTTAAGTTTTAACGTCGTTCCTTACTTTCAGTTAAAAAACTGAAAGTAACTTCAGTTACTTTCAGTTCAGTTTTTTTTATTTAATTTTTGAACGTTTTTGAATTATATGCAGGTTTTGATTTTGGCTCAACGTTCATGAATAATTAAAAAAAATTGAATATTAATTTTACTTTTATTTGGTTAAATGGCTTTCTCGATACCTGTTTAATTTTATTTACTAATGTTTTTATTAGTAATAAATATACGTAACTTACGAATTAGCTTACGTAACGAAACTCTATATTCTTATATTTTTAATACGTTTATTAGAGGGTTCGCCCCCTAGTCAATACCTTGCTCTTTAAGCTAAAGTTCGAATTTTCTTCCAATTCTTTAAAAATGACCCCTTAATCACAAATGCCGTTAATTAGAATAAATAGCTCTTATGAAAGTACTAAATAATCTTGGCTTAAAGAGCGAGGTATTGACTAGGGGATGAACCCAATCATATACATACCGTTTTTCTGTCGTTTTAAGTTTTGATGTTGCTCCTTACTTTCAGTAAAAAAAACTTGTTTTTTTTATATATAATTTTCTGATCTTTTTTTAAATGATGCTGGGAAATCCGGCGCCCCCTTCATAGCAATGTCCCTGCTCCCATGAAAACTTCCTTCATGATAAGATCCTCCCACATAACCCCTGACCTACTCCCCCCCCCCACTACCAGAAAAAATCCCCTCTGAAAACGTCTGCATACTTCCCAATAACCAATACTATATGTTAACATTGGGTAAAGTTCATAACTTTCAGCCCTCCCCCCGGGGACTTTGAGAGATTAAGTCATCCTAAAAGACATAGTTATCATATTTTTTCGACCATTTTGAACAAAATGGCTATCTGAAAATTTTGATCGGGTGACTTTGGGAAAAAAATGAGCGTGGGAGGGGGCCTAGTTGCCCTCCATTTTTTTGGTCACTTAAAAAGGGCACTAGAACTTTTAATTTCCGTTCGAATGAGCCCTACTACTATATTCTAGGACCACTGGGTGATACGATCAACCCTGGGAAAATAACAACAAACAAACAAATAAACACGCATCCGTGATCTTTCTTCTGGCAAAAAATGCAAAATTCCACATTTTTTGTAGATAGGAGCTTGAAACCTCCGCAGTAGGGTTCTCTGATACGCTGAATATGAATGGTGTGATTTTCATTAGGGTTCTATAACTTTTAGGGGTCTTTTTACCTTTTTTTCGAAAATCAGCCAAGTTTTCTCAGGCGCGTAACTTTTGATAGGTAGAACTAAATTTGATAAAACTTATATATTTGAAATCAGCATTAAAATCTGATTCTTTTTGATGTATCTATTGGTATCAAAATTCCGTTTCTACAGTTTTCGGTTACCATTGAGCCGGTTACCACGAACTGTTTGATTAAGCTAAGGTGCCATGCCAATGACAATGACAACTGACAACTAAACTCTGCTCTGTCAATATTGCATAGTATCTCTGTCTTTTATTTGGCAGACAGCCAGGAAAAACAAGCAAGGCTGTCTTATTTTAAAAATAGGTATCAAACAGTTCATGGTAACGAACTGTAAATAAGGAGCGACCCGTCTCAATATGAACCGTAACTCTAAAAAGCAGAATTTGTATGCAAAGAGATAAATCAAAGAATCTGCTTTTTATGCTGATTTCAAATATATAAATTTCATTAAGTTTAATCTTACCCATCAAAAGTTACGAGTCTGAAATTTTTTTTTCCCGATTTTCAAAAAAAGGGGAAAACAGCCCCTAAAATCAAATGATTTCAATGATCATGATCTCAAATCATACCATCAGAAAACACTGATGTGGAGGTTTCAAGCTCCTATCTGGAAAAAATGTGGAATTTTGTATTTTTTTCCAAAAGAAAGATCACGGATGCGTGTTTTATTTGTTTGTTGTTTTTTTCCCCAGGGGTGATCGTATAGACCCAATGATACTAGAATATCAGGAGAGGGCTCATTCAAATAGAAATTAAAATTTATAGTGCCCCTTTTTAAGTGACCAAAAAATTGAAGGGCAACTAGGCCCCCTCCCCCGCCCTTTTTTCCAAAAATTGTCCGATCAAAATTTATATATAGCCATTTTGTTCATCATAGTTGAAAGGCCCAATAACCGTGCTTTTGGCTATATCATGACCCCCCCCCCCACAGTCCCAGGGGAAAGGTCTAAGTTATAAAATGTGCTCATTGTTTGCGCATAGTATTTGTGTTTCGGATGTAGGCATACATTTTCGGGTGGGGGAGGGGACAAATTTTCTGCTGTTTTTTTTTTTCAACGAGGGAAGTTTTCCAGGGAGTGAAATTGTCAGGGGAAATTATACAGTGGAGGGAATTTGCCAGAATTCATATAAAAAATTCTTTTTATGTCTTGCTGTCTCTTTTCCGTCTCAATTTTACGAGCAGAGTGGTTAAGAGTAATTGTCCGGGGTTTAGTTTTTCACTGGGAGTGTATTGTCTAGAGGAAATTTTCGTTGGGAGGGGTTTTTCTTTGGAGGGGGGCCAGATTTCCTAGCAGTATTAAAAAAACGATCAGAAATTAAATTAAATAAAGTTTTTTCAACTGAAAGTAACGAGCAACATTAAAACTTAAAACGAACAGAAATTATTACATATATAGGGGGTTGCCCCCTGCTCAATGCCTTTCTCTTTACGCTAAAATTTGAATTTTGTTCTAATTCTTTAATAATGACTCCTGAAACATAAGGACCGTTTAATTAGAAAAATAAAAACAATTTTCTAAAATAACTAAAAAACTTTAGCGTAAAGAGCGAGGTGTTGAGGAGGGGGTAACCCCCTTTATATACGTAATGATTTCTGTTTGTTTTATGTTTTAATGTTGCTCCTTACTTTCAGTTGAAAAAACTTGTTTTTTTTTTTTTGTACATAATATACAACAGACCGGGCCTTTATTCCTTTGATTCTGTAGAAACATTTGTAAAAAATAACCTCTAAGGAACAAAAGAGACTGAAGTTTTTTGGTATCTCTTTACATTTAAAAGCTTTCCATTTTGTCTTTTCTGAAGTTTCATTTTTTTAAGCAAAGTAATGTAATGTAGTTTCATATGGCAACTTTACAGTTATATAGTACAACAATCAGGGGACTATTAGTGAATATCAAATTGCTCTCAATCACTTTTAATTAATCATCATGTAAATGGAAACATTCCTTATTGACAAGAAAGTCATGATCCGCTTGAATAGCACCTACGTCAATAGCACCTGTCAACCCCCCCCCCCCCCAAAAAAAAAAAAAAAAAATACTGTAGCTACATCCCTGATTGCAGTTCAATTATCAAGAATCAGAAAAAGATGCAAGGAAACTGTGGAAACAGGAGAAGCCAGAGAAGTTTTAATGAAAATCACTCGAAAATTGCTCTTATCAGGATAACTAATGAAGTTTTCCGTAAAGGTGCAAAAAATAGCAGGAAAAGTGACTCCTGATAAATTTTTTTTTATTTATTGCTATACATTATTCAGTTTAACAGGCTTTAAAGGTGCAGAGGGCTGTCCAGTTGGAGGATGTACACAATTATTTCCCTACTGCAACTCCTGGATATTTGAGCAGTACCTGTGTAAGTGTGACTACATGGGTCTCTATTCTGCAACTTTACCAGGTTTTCTTCAAATGATTAGTAGTGTTGAAAGAATTTCGAATCTCTCTACCCTTGACTTCTAGGTTAATTTACTTGTTGTCGTCGTCTCCTAGAAGGCTCTGTGCAACATAGAACATAATACGGCTCCGAATCGACTGTACAAAAGATCCTTAACTACCCTTATGAAGCGTCCAGACTACCAGCTTTCTGGAAAAAATGAGAAGGAAAACTACTTCTGTTCCATTTTCTATGGCGGAAACCCTAGAAACTCCTTAAAAATCCATAAGAATTATAAAAATCCCTGAATCAAAAAGTTTGCCCCTAAAACACCTCAAGAATCCCCATTACAGGAGGGAATTCCTAGAATGGAAACACTGTTGGTCCCTTATATTCAATAAAACAAGGAATTATACACGTGAACATAAGACAGGAACTGCCATACTCTAACCTGTCAATTATACAACTATGTAATCTATCACGGAAGAGAAATTCCTGCAAACATGCTAAGCTTACAATATTGAAATTAGTCATCTAGGAAATTGACATTTGACAATTTATCTGTATCTAACACGTAAAAACTTATAAATTTTCACCAAAGTTTACATATTTTTCCCTGGGTTTTCAAAATCTTTTTTTTTTTTTCACAAAAAAAATATTTCTATCCTCACACAAAGGTGTAATGAATAAGAACATTTTTGTATGATTATGCAATTCACATCTAGTTTTACAGAACTCTAATATGAAAAAGCTAATTCCTTTTTAGTCCTCACAAACACTATTATTAGCACTACTAAAGGTCCTCAACTCTCACAAGAGTATTTTCCATGAACCACGTGTGTGTAAAGAGAGGAATGAGTGGATTTCAGGTCCTTTGAAAGTCTCCTAAATACAAACAAAATAGACACACAAAGAATACTAGCATGGTACCTGGCCCTTAACAATCTTTACCCCTCCGCCACAAAAATAAAGAAAAAACCTTACACTTTATTTCATAATGTCCCTAGAATTTCTAATATAATTCGTCTGTTTTTTCCTTTCACTGAAATAAACACTAGCTTACTGTCTTCCAGTGCCTTATTCTATATTTGTGTTGTCAGTCAGAACCATTTTCGTGTTTTTTATATACAGTTAGGGTCAACAATTAGAGGCCTCACTAGCAAAATATATATATTTTTTTTTTTTTTTGGGGGGGGGGGGGGAGAAAGGTGATGATTTGGGTGATTAAGCTTTTTTTTATACCGCCCGAGACCGGTCTTCTTTTGTTGATTTTACGTCCTTATTTCCTTCAGCCAATGTATTAAAATCGCATTCGCGCCAAAATAGCGATAAAAGAGAAGCACTTCCAGCCACTATTTTTATCAAATCCAAATTTTTTTTACCAATTGGTTGACAATATTTGAGGGGGGGGGGGGGGGGGGGTTGCAACCCATGCTTGACACTTTTGAGTAAAATCACATGGTATGGTGCCATAACTGACATTTTGAATAAATAGTTCCTTGTGTTAATTCTAATATTCAAAATTAATTTTTCCCTCATGAAGAGTAAGCAGTTTGTCCATAAAAATTTTACTTTTGTAGGAATTTACCCTACCCCACCTAAACAATGACTCACACTCACCCCCCCCCCCCTTCATTATAGCTGACACGCTATTACAGATCACCAATCGTAGTCTAATTTCATTAGAAATAAAGCAAATCAACTTTATTGAATTTAGTACTGCCATTGTGTGGCGCTACTTCTTTTGCAACTGGGAAGCCTAAAATATAGTTATTAATACTTTTAAATCAATTAGCTACTCAGGATTTTTAATTGAATTGCAAGTTCGTCCTCTTCAAATTAGAGTCGTAGTTTGGTGCCCTAAACCACCTAAACTGTCACCTAACCACCACTGCTATTTTTGGCGTCTGCCTCCCCCCCCCGGCTCCTGGAAAATTTTTCTACCGGCGCCCTTGTCTCACCATCAATAATATCCGCTACAATTACAATTTATATCCGCTATAAATACAATTTATATCCGCTCATGTAAGGACATAATTAAGTTGTTTATTACAGTCAAGAACATTAGCTCCGAGATATGGTGTTTACTCTATATTAAATTAAAAACGGATTTTTTTTACCGAAAGTAAGGAGCAATATTAAAATTTTAAAATAACAAAAATTATTCCGTAGATGAAGGGGGTTGCCCAGTAAATTTTAAAAGAACTTTAAATTTAATTTTTGTTCGAATGAGCTGGATACCAGATCTTCCAGGAATTTGGTTTGATACAATTCCCCTTGTATCATCATGTACGCTGAATCTGATGGTGTAATTTTTAATTAAAATTTATTGACTTTTAAGATGTCTTTTCTTTAATCTGGTAAAATTTGCCCAGGCTTGTGGCTTTTGATGGGCAATAGTAATATTGTTGAACTTTATATATCAAAATAATAATTCAATTCTTTTGATGCATCTTTTGATATCCAATTTAGTTTTTGGTTACTATTGAAATGAGTATCCCCTCACTTAGGCTACCCCTCGTCACCACGAAGTGTTTGAAAGAGTTCCGTGTTGTAACTTAAAAAAAATAATACGAGGAATCAATAAAGCCAGAATGGTTTTCCTTAAATTTGTCTATTTTATTTGAGATTTACCATTTTCCAAATTTTTGATTGACACATCCACCCAGCCAGAAACTTCAAAGCAAACAGGTCCTATAAAAATAAATTTTTTCGCCTCTCTGAATCGAATACACCCCATTTTTCTTCCTAAATTAACTGTTCCCCAGTTCACGGAAAAATGTCCATTCTGTGAACTTTGATAATATAAATCATTTCCTTTTAACCTGTTAAAAACTAAGGACAGAAATTGCAAAATTTGATGACATGCATTATTAATTCTTTTAATCAGTGTCCGTGTTTTAAGATAAGTTTATTTAACAGAATTATTTCGGTTCCTATTTCCTAGAAGACTCGTCGGTAATTAAATGGCTTTTTGAAGTTTAAGCAGATATAAGAGAAGTTTCAATTTCTATTTACTCAGTATGATTCTTGGGTGCTTGTGAAGCGAATATTAAGGTAAATTACATTAATTAAAAAAAATTTTTTTTAAGGAAGTAAAGGGCGAAGTTGAAACTTAAAACGAACAAAATTATTACTTCACAGGCTGTCTAATATATATTTGGCCGGCTTTTATCCCCCCCCCCCCCTTGGAAAATACCCCCAGTGGAAAATGAAGCTTTCCAAACTTGAGGATTTTATTTGAGTTGTTTTTGTAGGGGGAAGGAATTTCGGTACTTGTGTATTATACGCCTCTTACTCAAGCTTACCCCGTGTAAAACTTGAGAACAAGTCGGTCTCCATGTTAGTTTCTTTCGGTGTAGCGCGATATAAGACAAAAAATAGATGGGACATATATAATTTGTGTTATATATTTGCACATAAGGGGGGGGGAGTAAAGTATTTGGACAGTTTCAAGTCCCGGTATTATTTAAAAAACAATAAGAAAATTAAATTTTATAAGTTTTTTCAACTGAAACTAAGGAGCAACATAAAAACTTAAAGAATACAGTTACCATGATTTATTTATTGTAATCTAACTGTAGAAAATATCACAACCAAATAAATCTTTGAAAACTAGGAAAAACTGAGAATTGAATTTTTGATGCAAAATCTATATACAGCTTTATACTTTATTTTATATGATATGTTACCATGACAATTCTGTCGAAATATGATTCGCATATTTATTTATATACTAGTACATGTACACCGACCAATCATCACAGACCCAAGCCACCAAAGGCCACCACACCTGTACATGCTTTTTTCTTCATGCCTCTCAATCGCGTTCAGACTTTACCTGTCCATGCTTTTTTCTTCATGACTTGGTTTTTTTTAAAAAATTCTCTCATCGCGTTCAGGGGACCTTTACCTTGTTGTTTCGTTTGCTGGGGGGCAATGGCTGAAACCCATGCCTGTTGGGTTCGGAACTCTCCTCATATCCTTGGTATTATTCTATACTTTTTTTTTTAAAAAATTCTAAATAATGTATTTTTGAAACTTGAATTCTAATGGGGTTCGTTTTTATTTTTTTTTTATGATTTAGTTTTGGTTCTTTATGTCACTGAAAAATTGAGATTTGTTTTTGGTGTTAGGTGATGTAGAGACTTTGGTTTGTCTTCGTATGAGCATTTGCGAGAGAAATAATTTTGATACATTTTTTGTCTAACGCCTAGTTCAGTAATCTGCAAATATATGTGTAGTGTTATTTTTTTTTCTCAGATAACAGGTCTCTGTGCCATATGACTCTTTTATTTCTTTTTTCTCAGATAACAGGCCTCTGGGCCATATGGAGTTTTTTTTTTATATCTGTTCAATAGAAAACTTTGACATGAGAAATGCAAACATATAAGCTAGTTTTTATTATTATTTGTTTAAAAAAGGCCAATATTCTGGTCGGGGCCTACTTTACTGATAAACATTTAAATATTTTTGCTATTTTCTGGGAAGTTTAATAATCAGATAGTAGTGACTTTCGGTTTTTTGTGGACTAACGGAAATTAGCATTTTTCATTGAAACATTAGTTTATACTCTTTTATGTTTTGTATTTTACTATTTTACTAACGTGTTAAATATTATTTTTCTTCATGCTAACTTATTTACTAACGTGACGAAAATTATTTTTCTTTCATGCTTGAATATCTCTCCTTATAGTCTCTTCCTACACCATTTGAGAATTCGCTTATTTTTGTTTTGGTCTCAGTTGGTTTGCCGAATGCACGATTTTTGGGGAAGCATTGTCCATTAGTTTTAAAAAATAGACCAAACAATTTTGCTCTTTATTTCATCAGTCATCAAACAGTTCGTAGTAACGAACTGTAAGAAAGGAGCGAACCGGCTCAATATTAACCAAATCTCCAAAAACCGGAATTTTGATACCAATAGATACATCAATAGAATCAGATTATTAAGCTGATTTCAAATATT
>JAPEVW010000986.1:0-25556 GCA_027921565.1 Artemia sinica | reverse complement strand
TTAAAATTTTACCCAAATCAAAATACGTAAGTGTATCCCAGCCTACAACAAAGTAACAGATTTTTTTACGAGTGGTATCGAAGTTTTCTATTTAAGGTCCAACTAGGAGAGAGTATGTTTTGTGTACAAGTTTTTAAAAGGGTCGTAATGTTAAAATTTGGCTGAACAATTTTTCTCCAGTATACAACTAGCAGGCCAAACTATAAAAGTCTTAAAAAAATAAAAATGATTTAAGGAAATTATTTATTTTCCCTGAAAAGACTATGTCAATACAAAACGAACAGAAAATTAATTAAAAAAAAACTTGTTCCACAAAATAATTTTTTTCAAAGAAAAAAAGTAAAGAACCTCGATTAAACAGAACAAAAAATGAAACAAAAATAAACATAAAATAATCTACCAGCGTGTTGGAAAACTACCACAAATCAGCATTGATATATAAAATGGAAAACCCAAAACGAACAGAAATCAACAATAAAATAAACGAGTCGAGATCAAAACGAGCAGAAATTAACATGAGTAGGGCTCAAAACTCCTATGGCCTTCACAAGACTAGACTATCATTTTGCACTTTTACTGAAAAAAACACACATGAATGTGTAATTTGTCCCGTATAATATACAACATGGCTGAATATTTAGTAATCAAAATGTAAATATTTATTTTGATTTATTAAAGTTATAAGAGTAAAAAATATTTATATGTTTTTCAAGTAAAGTGCAAATTATTGTTAAAAACTGAAAAGCTTGGTGGCTCTGGTCAATTTCACGTCTAAGAGGTTCGATTCAGCAATCAGGAAAAGAAATACTTGGCTTTTTCACTTTTTAATTGGTCTCTTTGACAACCAAACACGACTTAGGGATGTCCAGCTAAGACATTGGCCACTCGTCTCCACTTTCACTTGGTTTTGACCTTTTTTACCGCAAAGAGCTGAATGGGGGCACCAAGGGGGTATAAAGGCAGTGTAAGGGAGGGGGAGGGGCTTAGGGTTTGAGCATTCCCTCCTCGACCATTTTGTCCGATGCGTAAAAAATATAGCAAAAATGTCAATATATAAAAATTAAATTGCTTTAGCTGAAACTGCAATAAAAAGGCATGGCCTTTATTTTCTCCTTTCTGAGTTTTTTTTTTTTTTTTTTTTGATCAATTGGAACTCAGATTATATTTGTAAGCTATAAAGCTGTTATTTTATATGCCGTGTTTCACACGAAAATTTAGTTTTCTGTTATTTCGGGGGGGGGGGGGATGAAGAAAGGGTAGAGGAAAAAGAATTCTTAGGACCCAATTAAACAAATAATCACACATGGACGAAGATATATATATTATATATTATATCATATATATATATATCTATATATATATAGATATAATATATATTATAATATGTATTATATATATATATATCTTATGAGAACCACGTTCTCGTGAATAAGTTGTAATTTTATATATTATTTATCAGTGTTTTTATTGTGTAATCGTCCCTCTTTGCTTTGAGAAAACAAACCTTATGGTTTTTTAAATAGGCTGAGTTGTCTGTCCCTCCAAACTATATTTCCTTGTCTGTCTAGAATCTTTGCTTCTCAGTATGATTTAACCTGGTTTTTTTTTTTTTTTTTTTTAAAAAGTGGAGCTATTTTCTCTTAACGTAATAAGGAGTACTTTGATTGACTTGTCAAAATACTAAAATAAACCATTTGAACTTTAAGAACCTTTAACACGAAAGTAATAGGACACTATACTTTGGCTGTAGTTTGCACCTCCAACGGATCCGTAGCTTCACTGTTCGCTGCCTCACAGCTCACACCAAACTGTTCTCTTGGTTTCTTTTTGCTATATTTATGATTTATTAAACTTTCAATTGTACAGTGTATGATTAGGGACATAAAAACGGTTCATGAACCCTCCAATGCCTCCAATATTTCTTTACCTTGTAAGGAATATCCTGTGTGTTCCCGTGCTGAATAGTGTCAAGTGAGTCTTACTCTCGTAAAAACTGTTGGTTAATGCTCCTGTGAAACAAAACAAAAATGGCATGTATCTCCTTGCCCCCTAGTTTTTTTCAATCTGTGTGTTTCCATTCCAATGACCCATTAGTTTTGTTTTTTAGGTGTTGGTGGATTCCCTGTGTAATAACCGTCGATACCAAGAAGAGATCGACTAATTGAGCGCTCCATTATGTAATTATGTAAGCAGACTTGAAAAGGATTGGGCAGTAATGGTATTCGTGTAAAAGAGATTACAGGGACAACTATTCGCCAGGTTTGGAAGTATAGCATTGGACTCAAGGTCAGTGCAAGATTTGACAAATTGAAATTAGATCAGAATCTAAAAAAAGAAGAAAGGGACTCATGCTTTAGTATCAAGACAAAAAGTTAAAGTGTCTAAAATGGTATATGGAACAAAAAACGAAAAAAAAAATCATTCATATTGTGCAGAATTTTATAAGCAGGGTTGGTCTGTTTGTTTTTTTTTTCTAAATGCATATTTATTGACGGTCTTGTCTCAAAAGTATTTAACCTCCAGAAATCATATTTTCTGCTGTAATCGTATTCGGGTTTTTCATTAGTCAACCTAAAAGAAAGAAAAAACTCATTTTAGTATGATTAGTAAATACTTTTGGAGAGAAACAAATCTAACTTTTCTTTTCGAACTTTACATTGGAAAAAAAAACAATTTCCCTAGAGTGTACGAGCTATTGCCGCCAGTATTCTGGGCTCTGGACCACTCTGGAAATTCTTTATACCTTAGAGCTAGCGAGCTATTGTCAGTATATTCTGTACACTTCTTCGGACACTGAACGCTTCAGGGAGTTTTGTGTACCATAGAGCGTATGAGTCGTATACCAGCTTATTGTGAACACTTCTGGAAAATTCTTTATAATGTAAAAGCTTACGAGTTATTGTCAGTATATTCTGGATACTTATTTGATGCCGACTGGACCACTCCTGCAAAAGTATTTGTCTTCCTAAAGCGTATTAGATATTGCCAGTTATCTCTGGACACCAGTATCCGCCAGTTTAAACATTTGCCTCTCAATTACTTGACATCTGTCTTGGCTTTATCTGCAGTCAGCCATGCCCTTGATGCCTGCTGGAAAATACTTGATTTTCAGTTTATTAGGCGCTTCTATTAGAAGCAGATTGTATTAATTGTATTAGAATCCGAAACCAACAATGAACTGTCTCTTCAAATTCTGTCTTCTTTCTTTCTTTTTTTTCTTTTTTTTCTTTTTTTTCTTGTTTTTTTTTTTTATTTTTTTATTTTTTTAGGTCTTTGGTGTCAAACACATTGATTGGTTCTGTAATGTGTTCATCCCGTCATGGATAAAAAAAAAAGAAGAAAAAGTAATACAAAAAAAAGACAAAACATTATGTTTGTCATACAACATATGAAATCAGGGAAAAGTATGGAGGTGAGAAAAAAATCGACAACGGGGAAACTAGTTTTGAAGATCAAAACTTGCAAAAAATAAATGGCAAATTAAATTATATAAATGCAAATAACAAATTAAATTCGACACCTTTATGGTTTGTTTCCGAGTAAAGAAAGCTTTAGGCAGTGAAATTTATTTCAGAACACGGTTAGGATCTAAGGTTCTATAGGGATTGGAACACGGACAGGGGTAGGAAAAATGGAAGCGATCTAAGAGAGTATGGGTCACGTAAGAGTTAAAATTCTCCCAACCAAGGAAATTACCGTGGAAGTATTTTTCATAGTGACGGTTTTTGGTCATACCAGCTGGTGTAGGAATGGTGATGAAGATTCTTTCCACCACGTGGAGGTTTTCCTAAGATTGAAGTTGATGTTGAGCTTTTCCGCCTGTATGACAAAGAGGCTAGGTTTGCCAAAAATCTATTTAGCAGGGGGGGGGGGGGAATTTCGAAGTATTAGAGGAGTGTATTTGTTTGTTTCGATAGCCATGCAATGCTAGGGGGTGATTTTTATAGGGCGAGGGGAAGCTGTAAAGCATTGTATTTTTATTTTGATTTGCTGGTGTTTAATTGATATTTATTTTTACTCATAGGGCTATACTGTTTACCCTATGAGTAAAAAATAAATCATCAATTAACCCACACATCAAAATAAAAAATATGCTTTACAAAGCTTTCTCCACCCTATAAAAATCACCCCCTACATTGCATCAAAAAATGATTGTAGGACCGTATATACAATCATTTTTTTGATTGTTTTTCTTTTATTTTGCTATTTTACTTACTGAAAGGATGTTTCATACAGAATTCTATCATTAATTTATAATTTTTGTAACTAGTTTACAAGCCTTGGGCCATAGGGCTTAGTGACTAAATAAAATCCATCTAATCATATTTAATCATTTTTAGAGAATGCCATTCTTTACCAACACCCATTATAAACTGCTACTTCGAAAATCCTGTCTAAATTTCAAAAATATACAGAGAACGTGAGTAAAGAAATCTATGCCATTATATTTCATAATATGAAATTAATTATAATCAAAATGTCTTTTTTTGTTTTTTTGTCTGTTTTCTTTTTGTTTTCTGTCTCTTTTTTTTATCTGTCTTTTCCAATACCGTGTCTTCAATTTTTTTGTCTTTTGTTGACATTTTTGGCGGGACTGTGAAAGTGAGTGCGGAGAAAATTCTTGCCATTTTATTCGTGCGATGAAATCTACTAGAATCAAAATGTCTGTTTTTTTTATTTTATTTTCTTATCATCTTTTTTTCTGTTTTTTTTTTTTTCTGGACTTTTGGTCAAATTGACCTCTATTAAACTTTACCTCTTTAGGTTCTTTTTATTTTTGTTTAATTTGATGGCTGAAAACAAGGCCATTTTGTGCTGCTGTTTGTGATGTGACTATAGTAGTATTCTTTCCAGGGTGTGCCTTTGAGAATTTGACTTGGTCCACGGGATATTGAAAAAAAAATGAATTTGTTGCCGTTTCGAAGGGACACGGGTGATAAGACATCCTTTTCTCGTGCTAACGCGTCAGAACGTGTGAAGAATTTGCTTTGTGATCTACTATTCAGTGGTTCGATGTTGGAAAAGCCTAGGGGCAGGAGATGAAAAGCCACATTAAGGGACTTGTTTTAGTCTCAGTGATCTTGTGGAAGAACTGGATAGGAAGTCAATATGTATCCTTGCTCCTTTCTGTGGGGACAAGGGGTGCGAGGAGAAGATTAAGACTGATTCTGCGAGTTAAGATACTCTATTTTGTATTATTTTTGTGTTTTTGTGGTGTGTTAAAGACAGATTTTCCTTAAGCAAAGAGAAAACCGATAGTCCTCATAGACAGGTTATTCGTAAAGGAAAGAGATAAAAGCACAGAAGAGATTTTTCGTAAGTAAATAAAACGGATAGCAGCACATACACCGGTTCTTCATAAAGGAAGGAGAAACAGATAGCAGCACACTGCTATTATCGAAAACAGATTATTCTAAAGGAAAGAGATGCAGTACATAAAAAGATTCTTCGTCAAGGAAGGAGAAACAGATAGTAGCACATAGAGATTTTTCATAAAGGAAAGAGGAAAGATGCAGCATACAGAACATAAAGAGGATCTTCATAAAGGAAAGATGAAACCGATAGCAGCACATCGACTAATTTTTCGAAAAAAAAAAACAGTGTAAAAAACAAAACAGATACGGAAGAAAGTGAGCAAACGTATCAAAAAATAATGATTGTGAATGTGCCAATCTCATAAAATAAACATTTTTTTGATGTTCATTCAAATGTTTGCACGATAGTCACAAATTGAAATTCTTCTACCCTCGCCACTTATAAAAAACTAAAGTTCTTAAGACTGAAAACAGAACGTAGAATGGTTATGACATAGAGAGCCGACTCATGAGTAATTTAAAATACAGATTGACTACCTCTATGCTTTGTTTTTAATGTTTTCTAATAAATCTATTTCTTCGGATAGCAGGAAAAACAAATTGTTGCAAGTTTTTCGTGTGGGTCTGGAGACATACACAGCCACACACTATATATATACATATCATATATATATATATATATATATAATATATATATATATATATATATATATATATATATATATATATATAATATAATATATAATATATATCTTGACCAATACGTCAGGCACTTTTAACTTGGAATCAAAATAGAGCTTCACTCACTGCCTGAAATGTCAGAAATGGGGTTAGCTTCTGCTCTAGGCACAAGTGGCCTAATGAGGCCTAGATTTTTACTGAGTTTTTGAACAAACTAGTCTATCAGTATCTTGTTTGACAATTATCCACACAGAATTCCGAACAGTTACGTCAAAATTGTTAATGTACGGACATTTAGGTTTAAAGTGAAAAATCTATTTCCTTGATTTCTTCTATATCAATTTTATGAAGCACATGTTTTGAGAGTGTTGAGATCCCGTTAGGGTTACCGTAAGGATACCGTAAGGGTTTCAAGACAAAAAGTCAGCTAAAGTAGGTTTTATTTTCGGTATATTAAGATGCAGCGTACAAATGTCATTCATCATTGCTTCCTAATTCCAAAAAATCTTGACTCTAATCTTCTTACTGATTGGTCAATCTTTAAAATGTTAGATTGCGAGAGTCTTTGCGTTCTTTTTTCCAAATGGGTTAAATCCTCTTTTCTCACATAGAAAGTTTGAAAATTCAAAAAGTCGGATCTTGGATGCGTTAAAAGCTGTCCTTGAATAAACAGTACAAGTAAAATCCTTATAATACCAAGATAAATAAAAGTTCAAATAGGGATATAAAAATCCTTTTAATAGACAGTGATTACAAACAGTGATAGAAATTCACGAAAAATACCAGATATTTCGGTCACATATGCAGTGAACCGTCATCAGTAGTAAAAAAATCTGTTATTTTTTGTCAATTTCTATCACTGTTTGTGAAACACTGTCTATTAAAGAATTTTATCCCTAGTTGAACATTTATTTATCGTCATGGAAAGGCAGCGTGGTCTCCGAAATTATCTATAATACCAAGGACATCAAAATTGATATTTTTTGCCCCATGGAACCTATCTTGGTCAATTCATACCTGAAAACCATGATTTTCCAAGAAATTTCTTTTTTGTTGTTTTCAAAACCGTGAAGTTTTTAAGGCAGCACTCCATTTGGTCCAGTGTTGACACTTTGTAGAGCGTGATACCGCTTTTCATACATAAAAAATTCAACATTGAAGTTTGCTAATTCTTAATTACAATTACACCTACAAAGGAAAGTTTCATTTTTCATAAGCTCTTGGGTGTCATGTATTATTAGCTTGTTTTTCAATTATGTTTCTTTTTGAAAAGGTACATGGTACATTATTAATAATAAACAAGGTTATCCTCCTCTATATATTAGGACTGTTCTTTTTACTCATCTTTGTGCTAGATCTTGCATCTTTTGTCTTTTTATGCAAATGTCTTTCATCATTCTGCTCTGATCAGCGGTTTGAGAACAAAGATGAGTATATTTTCAAGCTCTCTCATCATTGTTCTATATGGCAGAAAGATGGCGTGTTTCACGCTTTTTGCTAATATCAGTGAGCTGTAAGATCTTAGAACAAAGATGAGTTGAAAAACGATAATCTTTGCAGAAAGAAAGATGTGTAAGATCTTAGTGCAAAAGAAGTGAGTATATCATCAAAGTTCTCTCATCATTGCTCTGTATGGTAGAAAGATGGCGTCTTTCACACTTTTTGCTCATATCAGATCTTGAGCTGAAAGATCTTGGATGTAAGATCTTAGTGCAAAAGAACGGGTCTATCATTTGTTTTTTCACGTTTGTAGTTATTGCCTTGATATATCTTTTTTTTATTGCGTAACATACTAAAATGCGTAATATACCTTTTGAAGAAATGCGACCAGATTGTTTTTGTTATCTCTATAATTGTCTTTTTTCAGGAAGGTAAAAAAAAAAAAAAACGTTTTTTGAAGAAGAAGAGTGGAAATCACTTCGTAATAAAAGATTAATTGCAATAATTATTTTTAGGATAAAAAGTTGTATCTGTTTTTCTGATTGGCCCTTCTTTTTCTAGGGGAACCGATGCAGAACCAGGAGCTCCGGCAATGGGTGCTAAAAGTCTATGCTCCCCATTTGACCAACCACGTGTTCCATAACAAAGGACATGAAGTGCATCCATCCAGACTGCAGTAGAAACCCGAGAAGTTTTACACTTTTTGGTAGAAGTTATTAAGTGCTATGATTCCCAAAGAGTATGGAAAACTGAAAACTCACGGCCATCTAAATATATATGTATACTATATTTATGTGGATGTATACGCCTTCTAGCGCTACCAGGCAAGATCGTATGTCTAAAAGCAAAAGCTTAAAACAAAAGTATTATTTTCAAACTATTATTCCATTTTTTAATTTATCTCCACGCACACTTCTGCATTTGAAAAGACTACCACATTCTTTAAAAAAGATCTACCAGAACGACCACAGAAAAAAGACTGCATTTTGAAAATACTCTGCATTTGAAAACACTGCCACATTCTTCGAAAGAATCGGGTAATTTTCATTTATTAGGATTTTCTGTTCTTTTGTATTTCAACTTTGAAAAATAGTTTTTTTATGGTTGTTCTCATAAAGAAACAACCTTTTCCTGTTTTCGCATTTGAAATGCAAATGTGTTTCCAAGATTTTGCCAAAACCCTAAGAAATTCAAGTGTTCCGGGTGGGTGGGGGGGGGGCATGAGCCTGAGACAAGAATAAAATACATTTTTATACCACAATTCATTCAGGTTTTTTTTTTCTCTTTTTCTTTTTTTTTTTGTAAG
Organism: Artemia sinica; assembly: GCA_027921565.1. Lineage (NCBI taxonomy): Eukaryota > Metazoa > Arthropoda > Branchiopoda > Anostraca > Artemiidae > Artemia > Artemia sinica. The sequence continues at coordinate 16,814 of JAPEVW010000986.1, read as the reverse complement.
GATGAAATACTACACTTGCTTTTAACAGTCAACATTTTTGGAAGAAATCAAGACAGGCGAACACATGCTAAAATTTGTCATCATCTTGTATTCGAACTCCTTGAGTCAAAAGATCTACTGAAAGATATCTGAGGATATCTAATAAATAAGAGGCAACCAAGCCAGTAGCTCTGCTCAGCCCACAGAGTGAAGCAAAAGGAAAAGGGCTAATAGTATCAACTGAAAAGCCGCCTGTGTAAATAGAAGAAGAAGAAGAATTTGTCGGTTACAACAAAATTGCTCAGTTAGATGCCGGTAATTCATACATGTTGTCTGCGGTTCCAAGGAAACGTTGACCTTTCATTAAATTTTAGTAAGTTCAGTATGAACTCAATTTAATCTCATTTAGAAATTGTTTATTTCTGCCGGGTAGCGCTGCATTCGAATTATCGGTAATAGTTATTAATTCCTTTTACGGCCAGAGTCCTTTTCGTTCAGTTTCCTATTATCTTTGGTTATGATGTTTACTAAAGCTGCGTTTTGTTTATTTACTATTTAATTTTGGATGCTGAATAAATACGAATATCATTAATTGCTAGTTTTTTATCAATAGTGCTGAGGACAGACCATGTCTTTCAGACATAAAAAAAATCCCACCTGTGTACAGGGATTTGGGGAGGGGGTTCAAGTTCAAGTTCTTTATTAATCAAAAAAAAATGTTTTGACAAAACTATCAAATTAATGACCCACAGTGAGAATAACTCGTGTGTGGGTTTATATACACTCAACAATAAATAAATAATACTATCTCCAGATACTGGAATAAAAAGATTGCTCTTCAACTCTCCGTACGGTAACAACAAAAAAAATCCGCATAAAATAAAAAAAAACAACAAATAAATGAAGTGAACAATTAAAAATTGAAAGTTCCAGTGCCTTTTTAAGATCTGGAACTGATTGGTGGTCTAACCCTCCTCCAGTGCCCTTTTTACTACCTCTCTCCTCTCCCCTCGTAATTTTCCAAGGCATCCAATCAAAGTTTTGAGATGGTCATTTTTCTCAGAATAATTGAAAGGTTTAAAGAATATTCCTCTGGGTGAAAAGGACCCCCAAAACCCCCAGAGCAGTAAATAGCACATTTGCCGATTGTTTACAAATCGGCTTTTTAGTTAAAATGCGGGGGGGGGGATATATTTGATCTTGGGTGTGCGATTCTCTCAAAACTTTAAAGGATTGTTCTCGTGCTATCAGGACCACATATATTTTATTGGGGGGGGGTGGGGTGTCAGGGGATTTGGAAATGGTCCGTATTTTCTTTTGTCCCTGATAAGTTTGAAACTTGTAGCCGTTAAGTTATTAGACTAAGAGGAGCCTAATATAAAGAAAGAAAAACTTTGGGGCATTTGTCTTTTGAAGCAGTAATTTTGGCCAAAACCCTCATGACCAAAGCGTTGCCTCTAACCAAAAAGACCAGAGGGCAACTAGCCCTCCGAGGCCCCTTCTCTCCTAAAAGACATCCGATCAAAATTTTGATATAGCCATTTGGTTGGAATTTTTTGAAGAGAGGAGGGGATGTTTCACGGGGCGAACTTTCTTTTGAGAAGAAATTTTTCGGAGGGAAGTTTACAGGGGGGGGGGGGGGATTTTCCCGGTTTGATATGAAAAATAGTCTACTAAGTAAAAAAAACAAGTTTTTTGAACTGAAAGTAAGTAAGAGCAATACTAAAAACTTAAAACGAGCAGGAGGTATACTGGAATGAGGAGAGCTGCCCTCTCCTCAATCACTCACTCTTTACATGAAAATTTGAGTTTTTGCACGTTTTTTTAAGAACGATTCTTAAAGCACAATAGTCGTTGAATTTGAGGTGCTAAAGACTTTATCGTAAGGAGCGAAGGGATTTAGGAGGAGCAGAGCCCTCCGCATTCCAGAACAGTTCCTGTTTGTTTTGAATTTAGTGTTAGATTTCTTTATTTATTCAGTAAGATTTTATAGGGGCACGTATGCAGAGATAGTAGCTATTAAATGAGCCATTCAATATCTCGGATTTTTAACAAACGGTTTACGAAGACACGGTCACAGCGGTATACATATCATACTCTGGAGCCGTTTTTTAACATAGGGGCTTAAATTCTCCTCAAGAGGGTTTTAGACCATGAAGATCCCGCACTGTCAACCTTAAAGTTTGTATTCTATGGTATTTTGACTTTAAGAAATTCAAGTGTTCCGGGTGGGTGGGGGGGGGGGGGGGGGCATGAGCCTGAGGACAAGAATAAAAATACATTTTTATACCACAATTCATTCAGGTTTTTTTCTTTTTTCTCTCTTTTTCTTTTTTTTTGTAAGGATGAAATACTACACTTGCTTTTAACAGTCAACATTTTTGGAAAAAATCAAGACAGGCGAACACATGCTAAAATTTGTCATCATCTTGTATTCGAACTCCTTGAGTCAAAAGATCTACTGAAAGATATCTGAGGATATCTAATAAATAAGAGGCAACCAAGCCAGTAGCTCTGCTCAGCCCACAGAGTGAAGCAAAAGGAAAGGGCTAATAGTATCAACTGAAAAGCCCGCCTGTGTAAAATAGAAGAAGAAGAAGATTTATCGGTTACAACAAAATTGCTCAGTTGGATGCCGGTAATTCATACATGTTGTCTGCGGTTTCCAAGGAAACGTTGACCTTTAATTAAATTTTAGTAAGTTCAGTATGAACTCAATTTAATCTCATTTAGAAATTGTTTATTTCTGCCGGGTAGCGCTGCATTCGAATTATCGGTAATAGTTATTAATTCTTTTACGGCCAGAGTTCCTTTTCGTTCAGTTTTTCCTATTATCTTTGGTTATGATAGTTTACTAAAAGCTGGGTTTTGTTTATTTACTATTTAATTTTGGATTCTGAATAAATACGAAATATCATTAAACTTGCTAGTTTTTTTTTATCAATAGTGCTGCGACAGACCATGTCTTTCAGACATAAAAAAAAATTCCCACCTGTGTACAGGGATTTGGGAGGGGGTTCAAGTTCAAATTCTTTTATAATCGATAAAAATGTTTTGACAAACTATCAAATTAATGACCCACAGTGAGAATAACTCGTGTGTGGGTTTATATACACTCAACAATAAATAAATAATACTATCTCCAGATACTGGAATAAAAAGATTGCTCTTCAACTCTCCGTACTGGTAACAACAAACAAAATCCGCATAAAAAAAAAAAACACAAATAAATGAAGTGAACAATTAAAAATTGAAAGTTCCAGTGCCTTTTAAGATATGGAACTGATTGGTGGTCTACCCTCCTCCAGTGCCCTTTTTACTACTCTCCCCTCCCCCTCGTAATTTTCCAAGGCATCCAATCAAAGTTTTGAGATGGTCATTTTTCTCAGAATAATTGAAAGGTTTAAAGAATATTCCTCTGGAGAGAAAGGACCCCCCAAAACCCCCAGAGCAGTAAATAGCACATTTGGCCGATTGTTTACAAATCGGCTTTTAGTTAAAATGCGGGGGGGATATATTTGATCTTTGGGTGTGCGATCTCTCTCAAACTTTTAAAGGATTGTTCTCGTGCTAACAGGACCACATATATTTTATTGGGGGGGGGGGGGGTGTCAGGGATTTGGAAATGGTCCGTATTTTCTTTTTTGTCCCTGATAAGTTTTGAAACTTGTAGCCGTTAAGTTATTAGACTAAGAGGAGCCCTAATATAAAAGAAAGAAAACTTTGGGGCATTTGTCTTTTGAAGCAGTAATTTTGGCCAAAACCCTCATGACCAAAGCGTTGCCTCTAACCAAAAAGACCAGAGGGCAACTAGCCCCTCCGAGGCCCCTTCTCTCCTAAAGACATCCGATCAAAATTTTGATATAAGCCATTTGGTTGAATTTTTTGAAGAGAGGAGGGGATGTTTCACGGGGCGAACTTTCTTTTGAGAAGAAATTTTCGGAGGGAAGGTTTTACAGGGGGGGGGGGGATTTTCCCGGTTTGATATGAAAAATAGTCTACTAAGTAAAAAAAAACAAGTTTTTTGAACTGAAAGTAGTAAGAGCAATACTAAAACTTAAAAACGAGCAGGAGGTATACTGGAATGAGGAGAGCTGCCCTCTCCTCAATCACTCACTCTTTACATGAAAATTTGAGTTTTTTTGCACGATTTTTTTAAGAACGATTCTTAAAGCACAATAGTCGTTGAATTTTGAGGTGCTAAAGACTTTATCGTAAGGAGCGAGGGATTTAGGAGGAGGCAGCCCTCCGCATTCCAGAACAGTTCCTGTTTGTTTTGAATTTAGTGTTAGATTTCTTTATTTATTCAGTAAGTTATAAGGGGCACGTATGCAGAGATAGTAGCTATTAAATGAGCCATTCAATATCTCGGATTTTTAACGGTTTACGAAGGACACGGTCACAGCGGTATACATATCATACTCTGGAGCCGTTTTTTAACATAGGGGCTTAAATTCTCCTCAAGAGGGTTTTAGACCATGAAGATCCCACTGTCAACCTTAAAGTTTGTATTCTATGGTATTTTGACTTTTTTAAGAAATTCAAGTGTTCCGGGTGGGTGGGGGGGGGCATGAGCCTGAGACAAGAATAAAATACATTTTTATACCACAAATTCATTCAGTTTTTTTTCTTTCTCTCCTTTTTCTTTTTTTTTTGTAAGGATGAAATACTACACTGCTTTTTAACAGTCAACATTTTTGGAAGAAAATCAAGACAGGCGAACACATGCTAAAATTTGTCATCATCTTGTATTCGAACTCCTTGAGTCAAAAGATCTACTGAAAGATATCTGAGGATATCTAATAAATAAGAGGCAACCAAGCCAGTAGCTCTGCTCAGCCCACAGAGTGAAGCAAAAGGAAAAGGGCTAAATAGTATCAACTGAAAAGCCCGCCTGTGTAAATAGAAGAAGAAAGAAGAATTTATCGGTTACAACAAAATTGCTCATGTTGGATGCCGGTAATTCATACATGTTGTTCTGCGGTTCCAAGGAAACGTTGACCTTTAATTAAATTTTAGTAAGTTCAGTATGAAACTCAATTTAATCTCATTTAGAAATTGTTTATTTCTGCCGGGTAGCGCTGCATTCGAATTATCGGTAATAGTTATTAATTCTTTTACGGCCAGAGTCCTTTTCGTTCAGTTTCCTATTATCTTTGGTTATGATGTTTACTAAAGCTGGGTTTTGTTTATTTACTATTTAATTTTGGATTCTGAATAAATACGAATATCATTAATTGCTAGTTTTTTTTATCAATAGTGCTGAGACAGACCATGTCTTTCAGACATAAAAAAAAATTCCCACCTGTGTACAGGGATTGGGGAGGGGGTTCAAGTTCAAATTCTTTATTAATCGATAAAAAATGTTTTTTGACAAAACTATCAAATTAATGACCCACAGTGAGAATAACTCGTGTGTGGGTTTATATACACTCAACAATAAATAAATAATACTATCTCCAGATACTGGAATAAAAAGATTGCTCTTCAACTCTCCGTACGGTAACAACAAACAAAATCCGCCATAAAATCAAAATAACCAAATAAATGAAGTGAACAATTAAAAATTGAAAATTCCAGTGCCTTTTTTAAGATCTGGAACTGATAGGTGGTCTAACCCTCCTCCAGTGCCCTTTTTTACTACCTCTCCTCCCCCCTCGTAATTTTCCAAGACATCCAATCAAAGTTTTGAGATGGTCATTTTTCTCAGAATAATTGAAAGGTTTAAAGAATATTCCTCTGGAGAGAAAGGACCCCCAAAAACCCCCCAGAGCAGTAAATAGCACATTTGCCGATTGTTTACAAATTGGCTTTTTTAATTAAAATGCGGGGGGGGGGGATATATTTGATCTTGGGTGTGCGATTCTCTCAAAACTTTTAAAGGATTGTTCTCGTGCTAACAGAGCCACATATATTTTATTGGGGGGGGGGTGTCAGGGGGTTTGGAAATGGTCTGTTTTTTGTTTTTTTTTTTGTCCCTGATAAGTTTGAAACTTGTAGCCGTTAAGTTATTAGACTAAGAGGAGCCTAATATAAAGATAAGATAAGGGTTTATTCCAAAAAAACAACACAACACAAAAAAAAACAAATGACCTTCCATAAGCTAACACTTGTTCGGATAGTATTTACCCTCATAAAATTAACATTATAATAACATACTAAAGAGAAAGAAGAGGAAAAAAAAAGAAAAAGATGAAAGAACGAAAAGAAAAAAAAAAGAAAAAATGAAAATCTTACACTTACTCGGCTCCTGGTCGCAATAACCAAAAATCAATAATCAGTACTTCACATACTCCAAAACTTCCCGCCGCCATCCCATAAAATAAATAAAAAAAAATAAAAATATATAGGAAAAACGGGTTCCGGGCAAACCTGAGAGTGACTCAACTATACCGCCCTTTAAACAAATTCACACCTATGGAGACAAAGGGTTTTAAGGTCCCGATGGAATTCACATAGATTCGTCTGACCTTTTTAAAGAAACAGGCAAATTATTCCAGACAACTGGCCCCACATGACGTATTGAAAATAGCGATCTAGTACTAATAACTTGAGGTGTCCGTATATCTCTAGCATGACGAGTAGGATAATTGTGTACATCATCACCAGAAATAAATAAATTTAAAACACACTTGGGGACCAAATTAGAAAAATATTAAAACATAAATAACCCATGGTAAATTTTCCAAGACTTGACACAGGGATATATTTAACTGTACATATTGGGATCTCAACCGAGGTTCCCCGATTATCTCCGGACAACACTCGCAGTGCCATATTTTGTATCACACGTAACTGCTGCAAATGCACTGAAAATGTGCTAGACCATATACTCACGCAATATACTAAATACGGTTGAACTAACGAAAAATAAATCTATCTCAAAACAGAATCCTGGAAATATTTTTTAACTGTCTCATCATTCCAACATTTCTTGTAATCTTACTACTAATAAAAGAAATGATGTTTTTAAAACTAAGGCATTCATCCACAATAACACCAGGTATCGTATAGTATTTGTGCGCTTAATTACATAATTCTCCATTTTGCAAATCAACACCCAAGGGTAAAAATTTGATGATCTACCATACATAATAAAAAACCTGATTTACTATGGTTTAACAAAAGCTTATTCACTCTCATCCACTTATCTATACCTAACATACCTCTTCCATTATCTCTATTAAATTAGATTCAGTCTTTGCTGCGGCAGTAAAATGGGTATCATCTGCAAAACTAGGAATAATCACCCTACAATTAGAATGTGCACTATCTAACAAATCCAAAATAGAAAATCGTAAGTCGTTAATATAAACCAAGAATAAAAGCGGACCTAAAACAGAACCCTGTGGAACACCATAATCAACCATTCTTTCACCAGACCTCACATCAGAAATTTCAACGCACTGGGGGGGGGTCCTACCTCTCAAAAAAGTTCAAATAACTTCAACGCATTTCCTCTAATTCCGACAATTTTCTAGCTTCATAATTAAATTTCATGTCCAACTGAATCGAACGCTTAACAATATCTAAAAAAATAGACGCCACCTTAAAACCTTGGTCAAAAGCATCATGCACAAACGTTGTCAAAAATAAAACTGCCTATTCAGTAGACATCCCTTACGAAAAACCGAACTGATTTAGAATGGAAAAAAAGGAAACAGTCTCCAAAAACTCAGATACTCTAGAATTAATAAGTTTTTCTACTAGTTTAGATATAACAGAAAGGAGGGATATCGGTCGATAATGATTCACATTTTTCCTTATCACCCCTTTAAATAAAGGTATTACTCTGGCACTTTTAAGACACTTCCGGATATATACCACATTTAAAACTAGCATTAATCAGGTACAAAATTTGTGCGATATCACAGGAAAATTGACTTGAAAAACCTTTTTTGAAATAAGTCTGACCCGAATGCACTGTTTCGCATACCTTTTACACATCACACAATTCTTTTTCAGTAACCGGTCGCAAGTACATAGAAACGTTACTACTTTCAGGCAAAAACTGACTAAAATCACCATCACTTGCCATGCTGCTCAACAGACGAACGCTAACCGGCCCCCTATACTAGAAAAGTGCTCACACATACGTTCAGTAGTTTGGCGAATATTTCACCATCAACAAGACCACAAACAATTTCAGGCTTATTCGGTTTAATAACAGAATTTTAAACATTTCAAGTCTTTCTCGGGTTACCCTCCGCATTTTTAAAACTATCACTCAGGTAATCTAACTTAGCTTTACGAAGTATACTATTCAACTTATTACTATACGCTTTATAAATATTTACATCGCTAATACTATTACTTAATGCGGACTTTTTTTATACAGTTGCTGTCGCCTAGCTAAAGAAACTAGAATACTCTTCGTAACCCAAGGCTTCTTCGGCGAATCAAAATACTTACGTTTCTTCCTAACTTGACTACAAGCAACTACCGTATCCTTAATCATCGAATACCAAAGTGTAATTTATCATTCACATCCATATCATTACTATATAAAAAATCACAATTTTTTCCTCTCAAGCTCATTTTTTAACTTCGGTACATTAATAACAGGAAACAATTTTTCGGTACTTCAGAACGCTCTGATCTTGGCCGGTTCAAAGAGAAGGAATAGATACCAACAGACTGAAATGATCCGAAATGTCATTTACAAGAACACTCGCACTACTGTATCAGTATTTAAGTAAACTTTATCAATCAACGTAGCAGGAATCATGGCTCACTCTTGTACATATATTAATAGAAGGCTGTAGTCCATAACCTAGCATAGTGTTTAGAAACTCCCTAGCTCTAAGGTTACTATTCACAGTTCTTAAATCCAAGTTAAAATCACCACAAATAAAACAAGGTCTAGTTGAAATGGGTAACTTATCCAATTGCTCTTCTAAAAGTGAGCTAAACTCATCTATATAATACGAAGGGGGGTCTATAAACGACAATCATAAAACACTTAAAATTAAGACAGTGCAATTCTAACACCATACTTTCAACACCATTTCTCGATTAACTCTTATATCATCTCTCACCTTAACTCAAAATCATTACGCACGTAAATTGCTAAACCGCCGTGTTGATGCATCTCTCTATTTTTAATATACAGATTATAATTACCAATCTCTAACAGAGAAGAACTATGGTTCTTTCAACCAAGTCTCCGTAAAGCTAAACATGAGGGGTTTGATTGCAGACATAACTCATTCAAAAACTGGTATGAACTTCCAATCCCTTGACAATTTAAATGAAAAATATAAATTCACTTTGACAACTATTAGAACTCAAATCACACAGAAACTTATAACGGGAATCAGGATTAACCTCATGAAACTCACCCACATCAAAATCTCTGTGAAGTACCCCTCCCCCCAAATCATGTAATTTCATCGAATCACTCTCAAGAAACCCAGCTGTTCCCTACCTAAACTTGACATTCAAAATAATCAATCCGAAGGGCTGGAAACCGGAATTTTGGAATGTGAAAAATAGTAACCTTACATACCCCTGACTGACACGTAAACCCAAAAACGACCGAACCGAGAAAATCCAGACCACAAATCCTGAAAGAAACAAAAGATAAGAAACGATGGAACAAAAAATAATAACACAAATGAATCGCCAACATAGGGGACATAAATAACCAAAAACAATGAATACCTTCATAACACAAAAAAAATGAATAAGTTAATAAATTAATAATAACCAACAACCGCTTATTTTAAATTTCATAACGACACTAAAACAATGCTCACACGATTACAAACCATCCGTTCACAAGAATTACATATTATCAATAGGGACCTATATTAAACTCCTTCTCTACCTTTCACCACCCGCGTAAACCCTCTCCCCTTGCTTGACTGCGCTGATGCGCATTTGCTCCTCACTACGCATTAGCTCAGGGATTATATCACTAGGTCGAGAATTTGGCTCGCGAACCATTAAAGACGATGAAAATAAAGAAAAGGTGGAACGTTTTTTAGGACACCTCAAGCTGAAATACCTAATAGCTACACAAACCGAGAAAATCCAAGACCAACAAATCCTGATAGAGAACAAAAAGATAAGAAAAACATGGAAACAAAATAATATACACAAAATGAATCGCCAACATAGGGGACAATAAATACACAAAACAATGAATACTTCATAACACAAAAAAATGAACGTTAATAAATTAATAATAACGCAACAACCGCTTATTTTATATTTCATAACTGACACTAACAATGCTCACAATAAATTACAATCATCACGTTTTCACAAAGATTACCATGAAATACCATATATCAAATAGGGACCTATATTAAACTCCTTCTCTATACCTTCACCACCGCGTAAACCTCTTCCCCTTTGCTTGAACTGCGCTGATTGCGCATAAAACGCAACTGCTCTCACACTACGCGGTGAATTAAGCTCCGGGAATTATATCACTAGGCAGAATTTGGCTCGCGATACCATTAAGTACGATGAAAATAAAGAAAAGGTGAACGGTTTAGACACCCAAGCTGAAATACCTATATTTTTTAGCTTAGCCTTCTTCTCAAAAAGACTTTTTCGTGCCTCCCGGACAGAAGAGGGGCACCATCACTAATAAAAATCTCTTTCAGATTCCTCACAGATTTCCCTTTCAAATTCTTTTGCTACTTTTAGTAAATCAATTTTCTTTTTTCCCTCGAAATAACATTAACTTTTGAAAAATTTCTGGTCTTTCATGTTTTTGTAGCATTGTAAACTTGGAAACCTCACTACTTCAAGCCCAGATAAACATACTTGCTTAAACGCTTCACTAGCGTCCTCCTTACTATCACAAGGCAAATTCCAAACAATAATGTTACTGTCAGATACCTGGTATTCACACATCATTAACCGACTTGCCAGATCAATATTGTTTTTCCTCAGTGCCATCGCTTCACTCGTCAAAACGTTTATCTGTTTTTTTAGGCTATCAGTTTCGCTTTCAACTGATACTACACGGGCTTGAACTTCCGTAACCGATGCGTGAAACTCAAGCTGCGCTTTTTCCACCGATATAACCCTTTGTTCCAGAGAATCTCATACGTCCATCAATAGAGTCTAACTTAGATCCGTTTTCTTTCACGATTGCCCAGCATCGTAGCAAAATCTTCGGACAACTTTAACAATGGTGACTGGACTCCTCGCTAGAAGTGGCCGAAACATCTAAAACTGCCCTAATCTTAGATAATATTAAACAAGAAACGGCTTACCTCACTAGGCAACAAATATTTGATCCACGGAGCTGCCAACGTGTGCATTAAGCGTTAGCCGTTACAAGGGCACGGCAAACGCCAACCCCGAACTCACCCCGAATATTGAGGGATGTGTTGAACTAAATGTAAGATACTATATGCATCTAATTTATCAAAAATGTATATTTGCAATGATTTCAGAGCAGCTATGGAAATTAACGTGAAACTTTCAGAGCATGCTGAGGGGGATGTTGAAAAGTGGTCTCCAGACTTTAAAAAAACAGCTTGTCAAGTTGTGAAGAAAGACTTGAGAGGTAAGAGTAATTACAATGAAGCCAAGACAGATAGTATCTGTGAGAGGCAAAGCTGCTTAACTTTCCAGAGTTGTATCATAATGATTATTTTTCCTGTTGATGATAGCGTATCATACTAGGGCAGAATTAAGGTAGATAGGCATACAGTAAGGGGTAGTTTGGATAGTCTTTAGTTTTTGTGAGGGCCATTTGCCCTTTCTAGCTGCTCTCTTCACAAACAAATCTGATCAAATTTAAAATTGGTCATCTTGTTTAAAACAGTTTAAAGGTCAAACAACTATGGCTTCGGGGAAAACATAACCCCCTTACAGTCCCTGGGCCAAGGCCTGTAAATTACTGAATGCTTACATATATATATAAAGTTTGATATTGGCAAAAGGGGCATGCTTAACCCCGGGTCTCCGAAAGACTTGGGATATTAAGGTGTAACTTTCAGGAAACTTTCGGCCATCCTAGCCGCGTGGTTAGCGCGCTAAACTTGAATTTCCTTGTCCATGAGGACGGGGATTCGGTTCCTGGTTTTGCTTGTTCTTTAGTTTGGAACGAGTGGCAGCGGTTTGTGACTGTAAGCTTTGTCAAGAGTCGGCACAGCTCCAAACGGGTACCTTGAGAAATCTGAGGGAAAACAGGGGAAGCATCGGGTGATTTTGGCCCCAACGACGCATTGTACTTCCGGTCGAAGGTAGAAAATCAGGAGATCGGTACCTGCGCTTCACAGACCATTCGTCAGCATGGAAAAAAAAGATTTAGAAAACTTTGAACAAAATCCAACTACTTCATATTCAGGATGGTTATAAAACGATTGTATTAGCTCTAAGAACGGCTCAGGGTAGAAACTTTCAGGGCATGTTGGGGTGGGGGGGGGGGGGGGGGTTTGAACAGTTATCGGAGGGTGACCACCCACTCTTTCTAGAGCCATTCTCTTTAAAATGGTCAAAAGTTCTAACAATTATGCCTTCAGGGAAACATACCCCCCCCCCCCATAAACTCCCGGGGTAAGGAATGTAAATTACGCATTTTGCCATTTATTGCATCCAGGACTTTCTGTTAGGAAAGGGGGGCGGGTATTTATTCCCGAGTGTGTCCGTAAAAACTTATGCTATTGAGGTGAAATTTCAGGAGCACAGAGGGGTAGGTTTCTTAAATCAAAAGACATTATCTGAACCCAGGTTATCAAAAAGGCGTATATGCAATTTCCTAGGAACGGGCAAGGTTTTAACTTGAAACTTTTAGAGCCACTACTGCTGCTACTGTGATTGTAAGTACTTGCAACTGCGACTGAGATTAATTGGGACGACGATTATTTGCACCTCTGACTTCTTGCAACTGTGACTGCGGTTTATTTTACTTGTGACTACTTTCAGGGAATGTCGAGGGGGATATTGAACAAAATAAAAATACACTGCCTATTGGTTGTAAAAGGGCATATCAGCAACAACTCAGGGATGGCTAAGGGTATTAAGTTCAAACTCTCAAATCACGTTCCGGGGATTTTGTAGGGCCACCATGCCATCCCCACTTACCCTATGTGAAGGCCCCCTCGTCAACACTGATCAAAATTTGAAAAAATATATTTTGTTCAACAATTTTCCCATTGTTTACATACAAGATTTACCATTGCAAAAGCGGAATGTTTGATCCTGGGTGCGTCCGAAAAGTTAAGGGTGTCAAGGCGAAATTTTCAGGGAATTGTCTGGATGCTAAACTAAATCAAAGGACACTGTTTGCATTCGGACTATCAAAAGAAGGAATCTGCAATATCTTAGGAGCGGATAAGGGTATTAACTTGAATCTGTCAGTGTCTCTGCTGCTAATACTAGAGGGTCTGCAACTGCTACTAGTTCGACTGTGACTACTTTTAAGAAATGTTGAGGGGGCGCTGAGCAAAATAAAAATACCCTATGTTCATGCTTTTTGTCAAAAGGGGGCATCAGCAATAGTTCTGGAACGGATGAAGGGTATTAAGTTGAAACTTTCAGGGCATGTTGAAAAGTCCTTGGAGGGCATGGGACCCCTTGTCATTTTTAGATGCCCCATCAACCCCCCTTCCCTCTTAACACTTTCTTAAATAGCAACTTTGTTCAAAATAGTCAAAGGTCTAATAGCTATGCATCTAAGGACACTCTGCTCCCCATAGCCCCCTGGGGAAGGGTTGTAAATTAAGCAATTTGCTCATTGATTTCATGCTAGGCTCATCATTGGGAAAGGGCGGCAGTGTAAACCAAAGGTTGGTCAGGAAAGAACAAGGGTATTAAGGTGGATTTTAGGGAATGCTGAGGGGGATGTTATACCAAATCAAAAGACACCATGTGCACCCAGGTTATTATAAGAACGTATCTGCAATATCTCAGGAACAGCTACGGGCATTAAGTTGAAACTATCAGGGAATAATGAGGTGAGTCGTGAACTAAATCAGAAACTATTATATAAATCCAGGTCGTAAAAAGAGCTTATAATGAAAATATCAGGAATGGCCAAGGTTATCAAGTTGAAACTTCAAGGAATGCTAAAAGGATATTGAACTAAATCACAAGACACTCTGAGAATCCAGGTAGTCAAAAGGGCGTATCTGCAATATCTCAGGGCATTAAAATTGAGATTTTCAGGGCATATTTAGGAGTATGTTGAACTAAATCAAAAGACTTTAGGTGCATCCAGGTTGTCAAAAGAGCGTATCTGCAATACCTCAGGAACGGTTAATGGTATTTGACTAGTCTTTATAGACCTTGTACGTCAAGAGCTGGTGATATTTTTTCTACAATATATCTTAACTGCTTTATATAGACTATAATTGACAATTTTTTCTAACTTTATTTTCGGAAGAGATGGGGGGTAATTTTAATCCTACCATTAGCATTTTGCCTTGATATAGACTATTAATTTAAAAAACTTTCCACAAATTAATTTTTTTCAAAGAAAAGTAAAGAACTCCATTAAACAAAAAATGAGCAAAAATAAAATCAAATAATCTACCAAGCGTGAAACTATCACAAATCAGCATCGATAAATAAATGAAACCCAAAACGAACAGAAATTACAATAATTAACCGAGTCAAACTCAAAACGAGCAGAAATTAACATAAGTTGGGCGCAAAAACCTCTATGCCTTCCCAAGGCCAGAACATAATTTGCACTTTACTGAAAAAAAATGTAAATGTTTTACTTTTATAACTTTAATAAATCAAATAATTTTAACATTTTGATTACTAATATCAGTATATGTATATTAAACTGACAATGCACATTCATTTGTATTTTTTCAGTAAAGTGCAAATTTTCAGTAAAATTTCCAGTAAAGTGCAACTATCATAGGCAGCGCTAGCGCGCTGCCTATGATAGTTGACATTTTTTCCCAACTTTGTTTTTGGAGGGGGGGGGGGTAATTTTAATCCTACCATTTGTATTTGCCTTGATTAAAGAAAATCAAAAGCGAGTGCTACGTGGGTGCTTTCAAATATTTTTACAGGGGGGAGAGACACCAGAGTAGCGGTGAGGGAAATTAAGAGAAAACTTTTTAGAATTAAAGGTCGTTAGAAACAAGAACTTCTCAAGGAACAAAAAAAAACTTAATTTTTACAGACGTATTTATCAAAATTTGGAAAGACAAGGATTCTTGGCATAGAGATCAAATACTTTACTATATCATTTATTCAATTATGCATTCAATTTTAATCTATTATCTATATAAAAACTAGAATAAAAGAAAATCAGACTCGAACAAAAAACACATTTGAAACTTCAAGGATATATTTTAAGCTCTGAATCCATTCCCAGAAGCTTCACTGGTACTTGTATGATCTACTGCTCTAGTTGTTCGGTCATTAGCGCAGTGCAAAACGTTTTTTTTTTTGTTAATTTCTAAAGTATTATATTTTTTTATCATACTTAGGTATATTTCATTAGGATTGAGCGTTAGAAAAACATATTAGAGTGAAGAATATTAGGTTGGGCGTAGATCATTTAAGTACCTCGTCAGTCCATCTTTCCTAGATCAACAACTTCTCTAGATCTCAAATGCCCCATAAAGTGAGATATTCCAAGATCTTCAGATTTCTACAGGCCAATGATCAAAACCCACCCTCACTGCATATGTCATATTTTTATTTTAGAATTGCCCTGTAAAATTATAGCTTTTTTATAGCAGGTTAATTCTCCGCTTCGAACTGAAATCCCTGGTATTTTCAGACATTTAAAAAACTTACACTTAAACTTACATGGAGTGTCAACTGATACTCCCTGTTCCGATGCCTACAGCAACAAAATGAGATATAATTGAAAAAAAAAAAAGGAAAGTAATTACGAAACGACAATCTACTTATGAAAAATGAAATAAGAACTGAGATAAGATTTCAGTTTTTTGAATAATGCCGTAAATGTTGAGCATCATCGAACAATATCAATTTCAATACAGTCAACTCGCTACTGTTCTAAAATCCAGGACACATGCGAAAAGTTAAGTTTGGTTAATGCTAATGAAATAAAACAAAATAGGATTGAAGTATAATAATTTATGAACAAATTTGGGCTATATATTTGTACATTAGGGGCGAGGGGGTAAAGCATAGCATATATTAAATAAGTAACTTAACCTAGCTACCTTTTAGTCCCCCTAAACCCCAAAAAAACTAAAGTTTAAATCTTCTGTCAGGGAGTGAGCAATATCTCACTATGCAGCGGAAACCTGTGTATCAATAGCGGCTTTGAGATTTCGATGCGGTTTTTCTTTCGTGTGTCCTGGATTTTAGCACAGTACCGTCGACTCTCATTAATTTGAAACTGAAGGGACCAGAGAAAAAGTTCAAATTACCGAGATGCTCAACCTAACAAAATTTCAAATAATCAAGAAGGGACAAGGAAGAATTTCAAATAAAAAAAAAATGCTTTATTGAAAATACATAATCACATGTATGTAATAACATACATATGACCTCTTATATTAACTTCTTAATCGCATGTGTCCATGGAGTAGGTTAAAAACCATGGGAACCAAAAATTATTTTATAAAATAGTCTGTGATTTCTTTTTTATGGAGCGACTTCCATCTTACATTGTCCAATTCATTTTCAATGATGATGAGAGCTGGAAAGAAATTATCACTTGTGTTTTCTGTTCTAAGAGCATAGGAACGTAAGGTATTAATGGATAATCACGTCTGGCTCAATCTGAATGGAGCAAGTGGCTTTTCTTCTATAGCTTCCTCGCTCTCATCTTGAAGAGTCAACAATTCGGGATCGGTTAAAGCACCGTGGACAGTGATTTCTCCGTCCTTGTGAACAAAATTCTCAACGGTGAGTTTGGTAGAAGT
>JAPEVW010000979.1:0-26000 GCA_027921565.1 Artemia sinica | reverse complement strand
TTCCCATTGGATAAATCAATCGGAAATTCTCAAAAAAGATATAAGAATTAGTCGTTTCGAAAACCCTCCCATTAGAATTAGCCTTAACTAACCAAACTCTGCTAATGAACATTTTCAAAGGAAAACCCCCCATTAGAATTGGCGCGGCCTGTTTAAAGGAGCAAAAACACAAGGACAACATCGAAAAAAAAAACAAGAAAGAGGAGGAGAATTGTTGAGAAATATTACCCACAAGAAAATTTTTTTTTCTCCTTTCTGTCTTTGCATGAAGTGTAATATTGTTTAAATATTTTTAAGTGCAAATTTTTTTTTGGCCTAGATCCTCTGGAAATAGTATCAAAAGAGAGTACATGTAATTAAAAAATATCAATTTTAAATAATATCAAACAATTAAAAACCAGTACCAAATTTTAACCCATCAAAAAAAAAAAAACAAAAACAATATGTCGTTAGATCAAAACGCACAATTATTAAAGCAAAAACTTATTGCCAAAACAGTTGAAATATCAAAATCACTACCCCCATATAACGGAGACTCAGATGTAGATGAATTTATTATCCAATTAAATCAATTTGTAGAGGTAACTCAAACAGACTTGAAATCATTAGTAAGCATGTTGCTAATGAGACTTCAGGGGCAAGCACTAACATTTCTAAAACAAATTGAAAATACGATAGGGGAAGATAACAATCTTCCTATAGACTCAATAGAAAAATTACTAAAAGCGTTCCGAGAAAGATTCGTTGAAACCAGTTCAACACACAAACTAAAGCATGGTATGGTTTGTTTCGACGAAACACAAAATGTTAGAGAATACCTGCACAAAGTAATGGTATCTATTGAAGCCAAGTACGGAAAAGAGTTTGGTCCCTTATACGATAAAATCGTATTAAATGCTTTCATGCAAGGATTAAGCCCCAAACTGTACCGAATGTTGATATCAAAGAATATCCAAACTTTAGAGCTAGCAGTCCAGGAAGTAGAGAGAATGATAGAAATTGACTCAATTGTGGCAAACCACAATAAGTCAAGAATAAATAACGTAAAAAATTCAACTCCGGGACGATCACGAGCAATTTCCCCAAATTTCTTTCCAAGAGACAACTCACCCAAACCAAACCAAAATAGATCCCCAACCCCTACGAGACAAAGAATGGTACGTTTTGTACCCACGAATGCAACAAACTACGTACAGAACCCCCCAATTATATGCTATGCATGTAATAAACAAGGACATATTGCCAGGGAATGCCGTACTAGAAATAACCTTACACCAGCAGCCGCCAATTTTAATAACCGTTTGTTCGGGAGAACAAACTCAAATGCCAATGGGGCAGGAAACTATAGAAATAACCCCCCACGTCTCCCCTCGTACCGCAACTCGTACCAACAAGGATTTGTACACACGAATCCTTCCCAATATACGAATCCCCAAACCTATACAAATCTTCCCCCAACCGACAAAATAATTATCGGTTCCCCAACCCAAATACGCGACAAAATATGTACCAATATAATTCACGAACAGTGTATCCAACTAGATTCAACAGAAATACAACCGATAACAGAGGATATTTTTTTTCGACGGGAAACGAAAGAAATTTTTCGTCAATACAAAATGAACAAATGCCGCAAGCCGTCGGCACGAGAAACTTTAACCCCACGCAATAATACGTGGCAAACAAGACAATCAAATGTCAATCAACTTGGAAATTCACTAGAATGTGAAATTCCCACCGAACCCCAATGTCAAACCCCAACTTATCAAATAAGCGCACAGGGAAACGAATTAGGCCCCCAAGAAAATTAACCGGGACCCTGGAGGCCAGTATTTTTTATAGGTCCCATCCAGTAATTGTACCTTCTTTTAGTGATAATAATGATATGCTACCTATATTGAATAATTTTAGTTTGGCAAGTATTAACTTCAAAGCATTAATAGATTCAGGTGCATCAGTTAACATAATAAATTCGAATGTATTTAACAGACTCTCAATATATATTAAGCGACGGAAAAATTTCAATATTCCCAATTTAACAAGTGTCACGGGGCATAGGCTAGAAGCTATAGGCTCCATATGCCTAGATGTGATAAAAGACAATAGGATCTTTCCTACAAACTTCATAATCTGCAAAAATTTCCCATATGAAGCGATAATTGGTGCTAATTTTTTAAAATCTAATAAGGTGTTATTAGATATAGCAAATAACCGACTCGTGTATCCACACGATCCTATTCTCCAACGCGTGGAGAGAGGGGAAGCAACAGTGAATAGAATCAAATCTTCTGTACCTCACGTCACGTCATTGCCTCCCATTTCTCGTCCCGTGGGAAATCAAATGAGCAAACGGATCGAAAATCAAAATCAATGGAGCAGACGAAAAAGAAAATCAAACAGCAAATGGATCGAGTCAGTAAAAGTAAAAATAGGAGAAATGCAGGAGTATAGACAAAAAGAGATAAAGAAAATAGCTGAATTGTGGAATGAAATAATAAATCCAAACACTGTTGTAAGGGGAAAAGACTTGGAGTCACCCTTACAATCAACCCCAAAAGCGGAAGACTTGACGCAACCAAGCGCCAACCTCAACTTAATAGAAAATAACTCGGAAGAGAAATATTATGGGTTCGCAGTACGTAAAACAAAAATCCCCCCAAATACTATGCAAAGAGTACAAATCTTTCAAATGGTCACCCCCGTAAATGACAATTCTGAAATCTGGTTCGCATCCCCGTGCAAAGAAATTCCAGAAAATCTGTTTTGTGAAGAACAGATCATCTCATATGAAAAAGGCGAAGGTTTTATTTGGTTAACTAACACACGTGAAAACGATATGATTACATTGAAAAAAGGGACATGTCTCGTGGAAATACAGGTTATTTCTGAGCATGAGCTAAACAAATGGAGAGACTCCAAGGAAAGCTTAGTTAATAACATTGGAACTAATAATCCAAAGAATAGGTACCCCCTAACAAAACCCCAATTTTTTGAAAAATTTAAATTAGATCATATCCAAGATACGCAATTAAAGGAAAAATTATGTGAATTACTTTGGAACTTTAGAGATATATTTTCTACATGTGAGGAAGACATCGGGTTGATACAATTTTATCAACACTCTATCCAAACCACAGGGTTACCTGTAGCTAAACAGCCCTATCGCATCCCCCATCCCTACAAAGGCTGGTTAAAAAATAAAATCCGCGAACTAGAAAGAAACAATATTATACGGCCGAGTATAAGCCTGTATTCAGCCCCCGTTATATTAGTACCAAAAAAGAACAAGGACCTTAGGCTTGTAGTAGATTATAGAGCCTTAAATAAGCAAGTAGTAAGTGACAAATTTCCCCTGCCCCGAATTGATGAAATCCTGGATTCCATTTCAACCAAAAATAAAATTTTTACATCTCTTGACCTCACGCAGGGTTATCACCAAGTTAAGATAGCAGATGATGACGTCTATAAAACGGCCTTTTCAACGACGGAATGCGGCTCTTATGAATATTTGAGAGTACCCTTCGGACTCAAAACTAGTTCAAGTGCATTATGTAGACCCCTATTACACTTATTACGAGGTATAGAAAATATTATCCATTTTGTGGATGATGTTATTTGTGTGGGAGAAACACCAGAGGACCATTTAAACACATTAACCAAAGTTTTCGAAAAATTCAGAGAGGGTAATTTGAAATGTAGACCGGAAAAAGTAAATTTGTTTCAATCCGAAATAAATTCTTAGGAATGATAGTGACCCAAGGTCAAATATCACCGGACCCTGAGAAGATAAAATGTGTAGAGAATCTTAAGCCGCCAAAAACTATGAAACAATTAAGAGGCATTATTGGTTTAACCAGTTATTTTAGAAAATTTATACGTAACTACGCCTAAATCGCAAAACCCCTAACAGATCTAACTAAAGGGAATTCCCAAAATGTTACCTGTGGTCTCAGGAAGCGCAAACTTCTTTGGACACTCTCAAGAAAGCTCTTACTTCTGAACCAATATTAGCGTTACCAGACTTTGAAAAAAGTACATTCGTGGTTACCACCGATGCTTCAGCTCTAGGTATCGGTGCAATCCTTTCCCAATAATCCCCGTGGAAAACAACCCCGATCCCCAACCGGACCCCCCTCAATACATAGAGAAAGTCATATGCTATTCAAGCAGAACTCTAACCAAAGGCGAAAGTAGTTATTCAGCAACGCAATTGGAGTTACTATCTATAATTTACCACTTAGATAAATTCAGACATTATTTAGTAGGACGAAAATTTAAACTGCGCTCGGACCATAAAAGCTTACAGTACCTAAGCACATTCAAGAATCCAACCGGAATTTTAGCGCGATGGATAATGAAAATCCAGGATCTGGATTATGAATTTGAACACGTGACCGGTAAACAGAATGCCCCTTGCGATTACCTAAGTAGATACCCTGAGAATAATTCTTCAGATAATGAAACTAAACAAATAAATGCCATTAATCCCAGTAAACAAAAACAAAAGAAGAATAAACCAAAAATCCTTACGGAAGAAAAAGGGCTACGAGTAATTCCCTTATCCCTAGCGAATATTAAAAGAAACCAAGTTAAGGATGAAATGTGTTTAACTCTCATTAATTATTTTGTAAATTCAGATAATCTCCCTGATAAGTTCAAAGCCCTAAGACGGGAAATAGACAATTTTTATTATGACTTTGACGAAGAAATCCTTTGCAGGATAGTAACAGGCGAAACGAATAGAAATCAAACCTTAATAATCCCAGTGCTCCCCCAAAACTTAATAATACCTGCCTTTGAATACTTCCATTCGGAAATAGGTGGACACTTAGGAATAACCAAAACGTTTCACAAGCTAAAACAATACTTTTATGTTCCGTCGGCATTAACAAAACTTAAGGATTATATAAATACGTGTGAAGCGTGCAATTTAAGGAAAAACCCCCAAACGTACCCAAATCCCCCCTTGGGAAGAGTGCCAGTAGCAAGGTTCCCTTTCGACATCGTTTCATTTGACCTTTTTGGTACAAGTGGAGGATTACCTGTTTCTAATAGAGGTCATACTTGCATCCTCTCAGTAATAGACCATTTTACCGGTTTCACTTTTGCCAAGCATTGAAAAATCAAGGCGCATATGCACAAGCAAAGCCTTAGCAAAATTATTTTTAGAGTTTGGCGTTCCTAAACAGGTCATTAGCGACAATGGATCCAACTTTGTTTCTAAAGTAACAAAGGATTTAATGAGTTTCCTTAAAATAGAAAAACTAGTAACCTCCCCCTACCATCCCCAAGCTAATGGAAAAAATTGAAAATAGGCACAAAATATTTTCCAACGTTTTGAGTATTTATTCAAAGGACAACCGAAACGATTGGGATTTGTATCTACCCTACCTAACCAATGTAATTAATACCGCTTACTCAGAAGCGACCAAGGATAGTCCATTCTTTCTTTTATTCGGACGCGATTTTGAAATACCTTATCAAGAAATTATAGAATCAAGACAGTATTACAATAGTACAGAGGACTATAAGCAGGATTTTATAAATAAGATGAGAAGAACCTATAAAATAGTTAGACAAGAGTTAGAAAAATGTAAAACGAATCAAGAGTTGAAGAATGAATCCAAAATCAAAGGAAATATAAATTTTAAGGTAGGCGACCGTGTCTATCTGAAAAATGAAGCTAAATTGGAAGGCAAAAAACTTTCCAATAAATATTCAGGACCCTACAGAATAATCAAAAAAATATGACAACGATTTTACTTTTAAAATGATAAATCCAGAAAACGGAAGAACATACAAAGCACATGTAAGCCATATAAAAGGTGCCAAATACCCCGTTAAGTGGGCACCCGAACCCCCATCTTCAGATTCATCAAACGCGGAAAATCAATTTCCTATGTCCAGGCTATCCGAACTAAAACCCTTTAATTTCAAACAAAACCATTTTGAAAACAATAGCGAGGAGGAAGATTTTGAAGAATTTTTGGCCATGAAAAATCTAGTCATCCCTAAAAGAAAACCCCTAACACCCATGCCTGCAAGAACCCCAAAAAGCCCAGAGAGCTCATCCACAGAAAGCTCGGAGCAAGAATTGGATTATACGCTGTCGCCAAAAACCCAATTTTTCCCCGTTTCCCTCCCTTTCTCTTTCTTTTTTTTTTTCTTCCTTTTTTTTTTTTTCTTTTTCTTTTTTTTTTTCTGTTTCTTTTTTTTTCCCCTCTTTTCTCTCCTCCATAGAATTTCAACTCCATGTCCCCCAAAAGATTTCCTGATGATATGGTATCCCCAGCAACCCCAATAGAAAGACCCCTGTCGCTACAGGAGGAATTAAACAGAGCCGTGGAAACCCCAGGTACAAAAAGGAGGAAGACTCCCCCTAGGGATACAAATACAAAAAGCTTGAGAGAGGCCATGGACATTATTAATTATCCGATAAAAACAAGGCAAAGTACCTTGCCGTGGACACAGGAACACCCTGAAGATGAAAACTTGGGACAGTACCATCACATAACGGTATCTAAAATAAAACCCAAAGAATCTCACTCCTGGAAACAGACCATGCTACGTAATACACCTCACCCCCCGGAAGATATGGCATTCAAGCAGTGAGAGACATTCTCCAAAAGTATTTGACTGCTCCCAGAGTTCCCAAGAATCTTTTAACTCCCCCGAGACAGGACCTCAGCATGAGGAAATAGAAAATAAAACCCTCAACCTCTAGAGAGCAGATGAGATATATGAAGCAAGGGCAGGAGATACCCCTCAATCGCAAAGGACCGCCCCCGAAAGCCCGAATAATGAATCTTCAGATACTAGCTCTAATGAGTCCGATGATGAATCAGATCCTGACTACCCCCAGAACGCACCAAAACAAAAACAGGCTTCTGCCGCGGCCCATGCGAAAGCCGCAAAATTAAAAGGTCAAAAGTACCTACTAAAACAGTATAAGAAATTTGATCTGATCTCTATGGGAAAATCAAAAAAGAATAAAAAACAAGAAGGCGAACAGGAAATTACCACGAAATCTGGCAGAATTAGCAAGAGACCGGACAAATGGAAATACGTCTAGGAACAAGTACCCCAAAAAAAATTTATAAGGTAATATTAAATCATAATGAGCAGTTTAAAAAAAAAAAAAAAAAAAAACTTATAACCAGAATATATGAGTAAGTCTTACAATAAAAGTCGCCCATAAAAGGTCGAAATAAGTCAATAGTTAATTTTTCCAGATAAGCTAGACCTCGGCTTGGTAAAGAACCCCGAAGATAGAAGAAGAACAAGAATTGTTCAAGCCCCCCCCCCCCTCCGAAAGAAAAATACCCAGTGCAACCCCGTTACTGACAGAACAAATATGGATCAACTATTTCAAATAAGATCAAAACTTCTCGAGGACTCGGCACACTTAGTAGCAGAAAGAGTGAAAATCGAGAATATGATAGAAGCCACACTTAAATCCCTTAGCGAGGTGAAGGCCTCCCAAGAAAGAATGAACAAAAGAATAAATGAGATTTTAGTAGCTAAACAAATGGATAAGTTGATTGAAACACAGTTCATTGAAATTAAAGAACAGACCGCCAAGATCCAAAACGAAATGGAATCAATAAGTGACGCCACGCTTGTCAAGGGATATAATTATCCCGACCAGATCCTAAAATTGCAAATATTATACGATAAAATGCAGGAAATTGGTAAGAAAGCACAAGATTATAGAAACAGTACTGTTCTGTCCGCGACAATGGCAGTACAAGAAGCCCTGGCTCCCCAACGAGCAAAAATCCTAGACTTACAGCATAAATACGATCACTTAAAAGCACAGAAAGAAATAATTAGCCTGCAACAGGACAGCCTAGAGAAACAACTAAAAGAGAACCACGCCAAAATCACCGAAGAACTTCAGAAACAGAGAGATTTCTGCTCAAACCTAGAAAAAGTGGTTGCAACATATTTTACTGTTGAAATTGACCTACACCTCAGTCCCCATTTGGAAAACCTTCTTACTAACAGCTACAACGAAGGACCATCCCAACCTGCATATTTTGCGATTCCAAATCAGGCTCGTCAGCACCACATAAAACCCCAAGTGGAAACCAATCAGCAGAATCCTCCAACGGATAATAATATAATTACGAGGACCCAGTACCCTGACGCCCAAGAGAATGTTACTACGGGCCAAAATTCCTCAGAAGTGCCTGCACCACAAGGAACACCCACAACCCAACCATTGCCAGAAGGTACAGAAAACTAAGGAATATTAGACACGCGAATTAATTGAACTCAAAAAAAATAAGGTAAAAATTCTTTTTCGTCAAAATCCCCCTCTAATACATTAAAGTGATTACAATTTATAGAATGTGATGTTTTAGTGATAGAATGTAGTGAATAACCTAATAGTAGAACGAAAAATCGTTAAAACTAGATGATTATGTTTCTGCTAGACAGAACATATTATTTCCTCAAAAAAATAAATAGATAGATGAATGCAGATTACAAATTCAATGGTAGAAAAAAAAAATGCAAGGAATAGCCATCCTTACATTGCTAGGAATAGTTAAATAGCATCTCGGATACCCCCCAGAGTAGGTAAACCTGACGATCATAAGGGATCGTTTGGTGTGACGATTTACTTCAGGGCGCGAGGATCAAATCCGTGTCCTGGGTTCGATCGTCTATCAATCCATGACCACAAATCATTACAATCCAAAATTTTTTTTTAGTTTTGATGAAGTATTCGGTTATGCGCTGAATACTCAACTTGGAAACCGATCCGGGGAGCCTTCGGTGTGTCGAGCCTCCAAGGGCTTGATTGTATATATTTGAATGTTCAATAGGCTGAGCATTCCTTAAGGACAAATCCTACCTTTTTTCGAAATCAATTTTGTGGGATATCTATTTTTAATCATCATGCAAACGACATAATCAAATACGGAACTCCAAAATATACTAAATCCAATCACAAGAAAAGAAGACCGGAAATAACTACCACCCAAACCTGCTGTAAAGAATATAAAAACGTCAAAAAAAATCCAGTAATAAATATATGTAATTACCAAGCTAAACCGCAATTAGGAAAACAGGTAATTAGCGGCAGTTTGATGATCAAGCAGTTGGGTTTGTATGTATGTGTATGTGCATATGTATGTGTGTGCATATGTGTACATATATGTGTGCGTATGTACATATGAGGACAGTAACAATGCGAGGCAAAATTTACTTGCATATGAGGATGTGATGACTAACCTGGTCATAAGTATAGGGTTTTCCGTTAACTTAAATGACAGAAGCAAGCCTAGTTAATCTTCCAAAAAATTATCAATATGAACTGAAGACCTTGCAAAAGAATTAACTAATTGAAAATAACTATAAGTTAAATTGTATCTTTTCTGAGTACAATGGCGAATACCTTATCCGCATACATGAATCGCAGCCTTTACCTGAGCCTTAAAATAAATTCAACTACTTAAACAAACCCTACAAGTCGCTAAGAAAAAAAATAATTTTCCTTCTCGCCAATTTTTACTAAGCAAATACCACATCGGTCAATGTTAAAATAATTATGCGATTTGAATAACCCTTGTAAAGCGTTGATATGATAAGAAATGAACACCCATGATACCAGGTGGAAACCATTAAGATTTATGATAGCATAGTCAAAGTATCTAAGAATAATATTCTCGAGCTAAGAAACTCTCTTTTCTCATTTCGTAATTAACAAAAAATTGCTGACCCGTATACCATGTGTACATCGAACTAATCGCATACCAATAATTGATAGTTCTGTCGCCTAAAAACTAATAATTAGCTTGCCATATCAAGATGTCTCTCAATGAAAATTGGCTCCCCCCCAATAAAAAAAAACAAAAAAAAATATAAGGTGATTGGAAAATAAGGATTGACCTCAGCAATTGATATCTTCAATAAATCCTTAACAATTCGTTTAATCATGTAGTGATTATAAATTGGAGTAATAAAAGCAAAAATGGATTCCATTTTTGAAACCTGAATGAACAAAGGAAATTAATTGCTAAATAATTAATGCAAACACACAATAGTAACCCTGAAAGGTAACAATAAGTTAAAATTGTAGAATTTAAAATACCGATCTGGTGCATAAATTTTGACCTTTAGATATGCGATAAATTGCTTAATAAGAGGAATATTGTCAGACAAAAGAAAACATTGAGGGTAGCGTAATTATTGAGTTGCAAAAGTAGCCCCCTAAGCTAATACCTTGACAAAAAGAAACAGACTAAAACCAAACAGGGAGACTTGTTAAACTCTCAAACAATTTGTTAGTTGAATTTCTGTAGTGCTGTAGTCGAACGCTAACTAGAATGTCCTTAAGCCAGGTGCGATAAAAACAATAAATAAAAATATTTCGACAAATAATCCCTGTGATATAAAAATTAATCACATATCATTCGTGCAGATTAAGCAGCTAAAAAGACAAAATAAACCTTCCGTAGATCAAGAAAATACATAAAGTAGTTAACGAAATCGTGAGATATCGTACCTGCAAATCGCAAATAAGACAAACTAAAGCAAAAGAAAAAGAGACCTTGATTGATTTTTTTTTGTCACTTATGATGCCTCTCTATCGAGGAAGTGTCTCGCTATCAAAATTGTGGTACCATGAACTAAAATGGTAGCCAATGTCTAAGCTAATTAGACCAGTAATTATATAACCATTAACAATAATGACGTTATCGCTATAGAGCCGCTAAGTGAGGGATAAAATAGTCAAAAAAAAAAACGCCAGTTGTGTTAATAAGTGTAGCTGGAAAATTTCTTAGAAAAAGCGGCAGCAGCGGAATAGAGCCGCAAAACTAGAATAGATAAAATATGGCGAGTCTGGCAATAAGACCATTCATCGTTAATCCAGGGATCAGGCATACGCTATACGCTAAACTTGTTCGCAGACCAAATAACTAAACTCGTTCACAGACCAAATAATGCAATGTTTTACATAATTTTCTTCTCTCTCTCAAAATTTGTTTCTCGCATATACCTGTAGAAAAATAATACTTAATAGATTTACTAACCTTATAAACAGTCACAGCCTTTAGTCCCCGCAAATCCCTATCCCCCGAATAAGGAATATAATATAGTGAATCACCATATTTACAAAAGCTAAGTTTTGTCCACTAAGGAACAAGATTAACAAAACTGAAATGAACAGTTTAACAATGAACATATATACGAATAATTCAAGGGTAGTTGCTAAAACAATTAAGCGAAAGTTAAGCCATTAAGGAGAACAAATGGATAATCTTAACATCTGCAAAATACTCTTGCCTTTGACCTGAACATGTTTCAAAAACCCTGAATCAAAAGATAAAATAAAGCTAAATTTTCAAGCTCTCTCTTTCAATCAAACTCCTGTAGGACGCTGACCTAGTAAAGAATATCAATAAAACCCCAAGGAAAAGGGACTACAGATGAAATGGGTAATATTCAAATCAAAATTACGAATCCCCCCCTAACGTAGCCTAACGTATAGTGCCGCGAGGAAACAAAAAAAAAAGAAAGAAAAAGGAGAGACTATTCAGCGAATTCTTTTTAGGACCATCTTAAACATAAACATATACCTGTGAAATTCTTGATAATACCATACCTGCGCCATGTGGCACAACCCCTATCACAAAAAAAAAGAATGCTGAAACGTAATGAATGCAAAAAAAAGAAAACAGCTAAACGTAATTATTCGCACACTTTTAAGCGAAAATCGGGCCAACCCGCCAATTCCTAATTATTCGTCCCCAGAATAGGGATAATATGCCTTACGACGACCCAGAAGGGTTGTGATTGAAAATAATCTATTCTATGATATAACAAGACTGTCACATAAGACAATTCCTTGCGTGTAATGATCTGGTTTTCAAGAAAACTTAAATCAATCAAGCTTTAGACAACGCGTTTTGATTTGGTTCCCATGTTTTTCTATAGCATTTCCAACGCCTTTATAATAAAAAAAAAAATTGTATCTTGTGGTGAATTATTACACCCAAATTAGACTAAATCGGTTTCTACCCTTCAGCGAATACGCTACAAAACGTAAATATATCTCAATTTTCATTAAAAAAAAAAAAATACAAGGAAGATTAAAAACTATTACATCTTATCAAATCTTTCTTTAGGTAAACCCGTATTTAATAAAAAATGCCTCCGTGACGTGGTGTAACTCCGCGCCACGGGAAAAGAATAAGTTGACACCTGAGGAGTAAATAAGCCTACCTTTAACTCGTTCAAGCGGGAATTTTACTTTAACTAACAAACTTTTGTATCCCACCAATTTAAACATTATTTTAGAGTATGCTAAAATAGGGAATTTATCCTTGCGTAATTTAAAAGGAATTAAGTAAATAGCAATGCGCAACTCTTCACACAATTCAACTTGAACCAAATAGCAATATTAATAGTTACCAAAACAAGCAATTAGGAACCAATCGCATTCAATATAAAATAAATTAATCCCTTTAATTAAGTATGTAGAAAGGTGCATAAAATAAAGTAATAAATATTTTAATCAGAGTAGACGGAAATAAATAAAGTAATAGTGCTATATAAAGCAGTAGTAGTACCACATGTACTTCACACGGTAAAAAAAAAATTTTTTTTCTTTATTTCAAACAATCACACTTAAAACAAAGAGAAGCATACTCTTAGCCGAAAAAATCAGTAGTAACATCCCTCACACTTCGAAGGGAACAAAAATTTTTTTTTCCGGCAATTATAAAAAGGCATAGTATACATGGCAATTCTAATTCACAAAAAACAAAATAAAACAACAGTTAACGGTCAACACCGTAAAACACCTTAGAACAGTATAGGAAAAATGACTCAAATATCCACATGACGTATAATAGTGAAAACGGATGGACCCCCAACCATAGAAAGTTAAAGCCAGAGATGAGCATGGTGTGTATATTATCCCACCATGCAATCACTTGACTTTCACCCCCTGTAAAAAAAAGAAGAGGGAGTTACATGGATGTGAGACTTGATTGCACAACAGGACGTTGCTTGGCAAACACTACAACCCCTTATTTGTCAAATTTCTTGAACAAATAGACCTTCAGACGTAGGCAGTGGTGGCCTTAGGGGAATGGCAATGGTGTTATTGCCTTTCTGTTACCATTTCCATTTGGGCCATAGCTCTCTTATGAGAAACTACCAGGCGGTTACAAAAATTGATCATCACATAATGAGAAACTACAGTTTTGGAATGAGACAAAGTTACCGTAAGTCGTGGGGAGCCGACGGGCAGCTATTGTGACCTGTGATGTCTTTTATCTCACTGGTCATTATAGTCTGACCGGGGAACTCTCACGAGAAGACCAACTAACCTCTCTATAAAAAGTGACCCGCAAGAATTACCCTAACTCACCTCTACCATAAGAAAATAATGTGATAACAAAAGTGACCATACGGGAATTTGAAATAAGGATGGACATAAGCCCAATACGTGGGGAATGCCGTGACTTTGTAAGCTTTTCCTGTTGACTGTTTGGGAGAGGCGTGCAAAGTGGAGGTATCTCTTGCGAAGTACATCTAGAACAGAAGGAAGAATGCAAAAAAAATAGTGAAATTAGCTATGTGATCTGCCAAATTACCCTACCTAACCCTCAAAATTTGAAAATGTGATAACTCAAGTGACCATACGAGAATATGGAATAAAAATGGACAAAAATTCCGATGCTTGGGGTGTGCGTTGACGGGGTGCAGGAACGCGAGTAATTTAATCTCGTGTTCAGGCACCGTGCCGAGGTATTTCCTACGAAGATCAACTCAAATAGGAAAAGGAACCCAAGAATACCAGTGAAAGTTAAATATCATGAATTAGAGGAATAAACTAAGAACAGCTAAAAATGATAACAAATATTGCCAAATTAAAGGCACCTAACCAGTCTATTACTATGCCTTAATCATTATAACCTTTTTCATATTTGGTTAATTTATTTCGTAATTACTGATAAATCTTACATAAGAACACATTTCCAGATACGGTGTGTAAGTAACCATCGACCACGGGTTAAGAGAAACGCCGGAACACGCAACCTTACGGTATGTGCTTATATTGAACCTAAAATCTAGTAAAACAATCAAAATAGTAACCATGATAAGATACCCAAGTCATCAACAATTAAATAATCGTAGACGGGAAAACACAATCTTATGGAATCTTAAGATAAGACATAGCGTGGACAATATTAATGCTCCGTTAAGGGAATGGGGACATATTGAAAATTTGAGGAAAGAAGAGGAACTTATTAAAGCAGTAGAAAATCTTGACTGTCCAAAACTATATTATCTTCTAAAATCCCAAAAAACTAGGGTAGAACCAAGAATAATCCTAAGATTAACGGCAAGCCTAGTGCTATATAATTTTAGTGCACGTGCGCTAACACGAACACTAGAGCACACTAGACGAAGTGCCAATCTGGCCTTCCGAATCTTAGTACAACATATCCCAGCAACAAAGTATAGCTCGTTGTCTAAATATATTGCCGACAATATTTGGTACGATCAAGATGACAATAATATAACTACAATTTGGCCAATTAAGTTTCTCTCCATATTAATAGACCAAGGACATATGTTAGAAGGTGAAAACTTTCTTAAAATCTTATACGTCAATTGCGTAAATAACACATATCTAAATCCGATAAACCCTTCAATGGGATCCGCAATTTTCCAGGTTACCCCAAGAGATTATAAAGACATAAAGAAAATAACCCTGAATTTCTTCCAAGAAGATGAAAATTTTGGAAGAAAAATAGTCCCTGGGTTAGACGTAATCGTGCGTGAGCAATTATGCTGTTGCCAATCGCACGTGAATTTTAAGTTTCTCTTTAGTAAAGATAGTAAATGACCCATTGTCATTATCTCAGCTGTGCCGGAAAGTCATTCGTCAGAATATGCGAAGGAACGACATAATCGCTACCCTGGAAGGCCTGCACCTCCCAAACCAACTTTTAGTGTATTTAATGTACCTAAATATGCCTGAAAACGGTAAAAATGACATAATATTTGAAATTCAATTTCTCAGCCCAAATGTTTCTCCATGGGAAGATTATCGGCTTCTAGATATGCTTAAATCTCCAAATTGAAAGGCGGCACTACCGGATGATGCACCCATATTGAAATTAAAACCCAACCTCAGCGGAAGAAACTGTATATATAAATAATCTTGTTAGGACGAGTGATAAAAGAACCCTATAATATTACCTGAAGTGTTATAACTATGAAAATCGATTAAAAAAAAAAGTGCTTTATAAGCCAGTATTGTACTAATATTTATGAAACTATGAATTAGAGTAAATATCACGAACTCTAAACACATTATCAATATATTGACAAAAAGGTAGTTTCTCGAAAATCTCTATACTTTTAAGTCTATAAAGCGACCGCAAAGTCGTTAAACTAGAGTACGGAACTTTAGGAATGATATTATGTTCGAACAAACAAATAGCTAGGTGCAAGGTGGCACCGGTGAAAAAGTAGTTCAACTTCATCCTAAAGTTGCCTTGTTTTTCCACACAAAGTAAATATTCATTATTGGTTAACATGGAGCTTTAAGTAAGTTATGGTTGAACGAATTAGTACCCGATGTATTGAGGAAATGCCGGTGAAAAGGTAGTTTGACTTCGACGTAGAGTGTACCATAATCATAACCAATCTTGAAAAAATTATAAGTAAACAAAGATCAATAGAAACTACCTTTTATTTCAGAATAATGGCCAAGGCAATTATTGACACAGAGTTCATATCCATTAAACATGCCAAAGAGAATGTCATATACTCAGCGGCAATGATTATTGTGGATAAATCAGGGGAAGAAGTCTTTGCGAAAAGATGGGACGTCAAGTACGACTTAAGGGGATACGACAAAGATCATATATCTTCGGATTAAGCCTAGCAAATACGCCCAAATATCGGCCCGCAAGAGGCAAATTAGGAATAAAATGTAACGGCAGAAAGGGCAAGTACCTTTATTTAGTTCAACATGAGATAAGAAAGTTGCAAAAACAATATAAAATTCGATATTGGTACGTTAAGGGTCCTTGTCAAACAGATTTATTACTCCTTGACAAATGTAGAAAGCAAAAACTAGTCTACAAAATTGAAGGGAACCCAAATTGTGTAAAATATCAAGGTAAACATGACCCCCTCCAAGAAATAAAATATTATAAGCAGTATCTATATAATCCAAAAAGTGCAATATACCGCGCAATGAAAAATAAAATTATATTTAAGAGAATAAAAACCTATGAAGCAAAAGCAAAAGTAATTAAAAAATCAAAAAAACTGCGCCAACCGAAATAAGTTAGCCAACCTATTACGTGGAAGGAAAAATTCTTACGCGAAGGAATTAAAATACCTATCCCCCCAGCTTAAGAATCAACAGTGCAATGACCATAAGCAATGTAACAAATTAAATGACAACAAGTTTTAACATCACCCTGTTTCCTTCGGACCACAAAGATTATTATAAGATAGTAAAAATATAATATCAAACCAGTACCTTGTGCCTCCCCCCCCCCCAAAAAAAAGAAATAACAAATAATAAAAAATCTGAGTCCTCGTTCAATAATCAATCTAGGAAGTCTTTCTATATAATGTCTAATGAAATATTAATTCCAGAAACAGCAAAAAGGATGTGGATAACAAAGGTCATAACAATCTTCATTTCCCAAACTATAGCCCAAGACATCGTAAAACATGGAATAATCTTCAAACATGAGAACTCATTACTTGCAAGCCACAATGCCTGGAAAATATTTATGAAACTGGATCCTAAACCGTTTGAAACCCTGTTTCAACAGGTAATGAGACTGGAGAAAAACACCAATGAATTAAAGGATTCCATATTCCAATTTTTAAAATCAGATAAAAGCTTGCAGACCACGAAAGACATGCACCATAAGGAAAATAAAGAAAATCTACCCCCATTCTTCCCAAACTAAAGTCGAAATTCATAGTGGACGATTTCGACAAGAAAATGGCAGAAATCGACAAAGCTCTAGGAACTAACAATATAGGAAACAGGAGAAAAAGAGAATTAAGCAGTATAGACGGATCTATAAAAGAACATACCACAGCAAAATATACTACCGATTCCTCTTGGCAACTTCTAAGAAAAATAAACTCTATGATGGGAAGTACGCCATGCTAAATGAATTACCGAGCCTATGGACCTTCCTCAAGGAATTATGGCAAAATCATGCCGAACAAAATATTACGAAGCGAATAATATCAAAACTCACAAAGGAAAAGGATTACAAGCAAATTATGAACCTAAAGGAATTAAAATTCTCAAATACACAACAAGACGATAAGAATAAAAAGCCTACTGAAAGAAAAAGAAAAGCCAACAAAACAACCACGCCTACATATGAGAATCCGGTAAGAGACATACAATCTTCAATGTCAGAAACTACGACAAGCACAGCCCCAGAAATAACCGCACTTAGCAAGGAATCGCCTAGAAATTTGACTACAATAACATATTTAAGACCCACGATACTTACAAAATGGACGTGGTCAACTGGACCCATGTTTTACAGCACCCAGTCGATTGGCGTATTTACTATAGGCTTAAGAGCAAGACTCCCAGTAAGACATACCGAAATGCAAACGATAAAGGTACAAGCGTTTCAACCAGCAGAAAAGAAAGATAAAACTAAGAAGGAGGAAGAAGATGATTACCCACACAAGAAATGTTGGACAATAGACGGTAAACGTACGTGTGCTAGATTAGCAATGGCCGATGAGCCAGCAAAGGAAGATATCATACCATTACCTGAGCTAAACGAGAAAAACGCTCTAAGAGTATCAATTCACCAATCCTTCCTAATCTTTTATAGACAGAGACTACAAGCACTATTTGAATTGTTCAATACAGAAATACAAAAGTTAAAACAAAGTACCACGAGAATCTTCGAAGTATTTTTTCGAAAAAGCAAATATCGAAGATCAGCTAGTCTAATACCTATCGTGGGAGAATTAGCCTCACGCTTGTTTGGGCTTTCAACTGAAGAAGACCTAAATATCCTAAGGGAAAACGTAGGAAAACTAAATAACGCCATGAACGTGACCTTACATGTCCAAAAAATACAAGCCAGTATAGCCAATTACCAAAGAGACAAAATTGAAGCAATCTCGAAGAAAATATCAAAAACAGTAAGCATAATGAATTACTTGAAAAATGAAGTAGATCGTGTTATTACCGATTCAAGCCTCACCATGGTATCACTAGACATAGTGACAATGTCATTACTTAACCTGGCAACTGACGTTAGCAAATTTGAATTTGCATTATTTGCCCTTACCGGAGGAACCTTGTCGTATGACCTAGTGGATCCTACGAACCTAAAAAGTATCTTGGATGAAATAAAAACACATTTAACGTTCGGACTACATCTACCAACAGAACCGGAAGTAGCAAACTTATTCCACTATTACACCAAGCTGAAGGTTCACATCACAGAAATAAACGAACAATTGTTTGCAGTAGTAACAATTCCGTTAATAAATCAACAATCAATATATGACTTGTATAAAATTTCCACGTTTCCTGCCAATATAGGTACAACTAATTAATTCGTTCATGACTATCACCCCCCCGAAGCGGAATACTTGCTAGTCGATCAAGATAGGAGGAAATATGCCTTAGCAAATCCACAGGACCTAAAGGAATGTGTAGCATTCAAAAATCTAGTATGCCAACTAACACTGCCCATTTATAACGTAAAACCCGGATCATGTATGTTGGATATATTTTTAAAAGAGACTCAACAAGAAGAAATTCCCAACTCATGCGAAGCGCTAGTAGGCAGTACTAAAAGAGAAATATTTATTCACCTTAGAAATGATCTGTGGCTGTTTTCTGTTCCAAAAGAAACAGTTGGGACTATCTCATGTTATAATAACACAGAGAGAATCGATCCAAGCTACAGAACTGAACTACTATTACAAGACGTGGGAACAATAACATAAAACAAGGATGCCGACTGGTGACTAAGGAAGCCACGGTGCAAACGCCCCTCATAACAACAAGCACCAACATAATAAGTCCCAAGATAAACAACTTCAAACCAGTCAATCTATCGTATACAATTCCCAATATTGATAAGGAAGAAGTAAGAGCCACAATATGGTCAATAAATAGAGAATATCAAGGGAACCTTACCGCTAACAAAAATAAAAGAAGCCTTAGACTATCAAATTCCCTTATTTACCAATGAAGACCAAAGACTGACGTATGTAGAAAGTAGGTACGGACTATTTTCGACAAATTTTTGGTGGTATACCCTCCTGACGATAGGATTCGTATTCATAATCTCGTATTCTATACGAATCGCATTGAACCTAAATTACGGAAGAGTGTTGAGAATAACACGTAGAAAAAGAGAAAAGTCAGATCACATCGAGCAGAGTGAGATGCAAAACCTAATCCCAGAACTCCCTGATAACCCTTAAAAAAAAAAAAAAAAAGTAAGGGAGGACGTGATCGAGCGAGTGAGAATAGAGGTCCTCATTCGTGCCATGTCAAGTCCCAAATTTTTCTTTTTTGTTTTTGCAGCCGCATGGGTGGACATACTGCAAAAGACATATTTCTTAAGCGGTATGAACACGCATAGACAATAAAGATTTGAATTTATAGTAAATCAAGACCTCTCATATAAACCATATTGCCTACCTCGCAAACAGTAGTATAATAGAAAGGTAAATGTTAAAGTAGATGAGCGTTAATAATATTTAAAAAATGTATTGAATATTGAATATGTGCCAAATGCACATATGTACGTGTATACACATAGTCACTTATCATTTTTCTGATGATTACCTTATTTATATGATAATAATCTAATGATTGCGGCAACATGCATGAAAGCATGAAATCTGCCCTTATTTTCTTAGCGTTGCGTTTAACTGTACCTGTACTAAATTGATGTTATTAATACCACTAATCATGACTATGAAAACCGTATGTTGTTGTTATATATGTTTTAACTTATGTAATTGTAAAGAGCATATGATTCTGCCCAGATATTTATATTCTAGGAAGCAAAGTCAGTGCAGATTAATTATGGTGTACCAGCATGCAACACGGATACAACCCAGTAGCATCTACTTTCATCATTCATCAACCACCGACAAGTACTCACCAAGGAAATATCTGAAGACGATATTCTGATCACCAATCCAGATCACCAGAACCCTGTACCAGGTAATTTTACCTCAAGCTGTGCCGGGAACCAAGGACCCTATACACAAATATATACCTGAATTAATGATTACCTAAAGAGCCGCCGCGACCTGTCATGTCGTAAAACTGCATAAATACCCGTCAAATCCTTAGACGGCAACGG
Organism: Artemia sinica; assembly: GCA_027921565.1. Classification (NCBI taxonomy): domain Eukaryota; kingdom Metazoa; phylum Arthropoda; class Branchiopoda; order Anostraca; family Artemiidae; genus Artemia; species Artemia sinica. The sequence continues at coordinate 5,625 of JAPEVW010000979.1, read as the reverse complement.
CCTTAAGATTTAATGTTTGAAACACCAAGAATAAACCTAGAGTCAATCCCTCAAGGACTATGTATCTTAAGCCCCATATCAGAGACAATATGTTAACCAAGACAAAAAAGTTTAAGTGTAGACTATCCAATTATTGTTAGATGTCACAAAAACAAAACCATCCTCCATGAGATGAAGAACCAATCATAATCAATTTTGTGGGAAGCATGAACTGTACGTGCTAAAGTTTTTCCCAAAATGAAGTGTTCAGAGAAGAGAACCAAACAGCTATTAATACTGTTTTCATCTCCATGTTAAGCCCTCAATAATCATGAATTATTGAACTGAAAATCAAAGACAATGCGTCGAGCCAAGGCTCTAAGATCAAGTTTTGATCCTGCCATAGTTAACGTTAAATGTAGAAACACGGCCCATAGTCCAAATAAAAGATGGACTGAGCGTGAAAAATTTACGGGAAACACAGACTGTACGAGTATTTGATTTTTCCCGGTCAAACTGTGTCAAAGGAGAGATACCCAGCTAGCGACCAAGATACCCATTTCATGTAATCAATTCCCCAAGGGTTACGTACCTAATAGACATTTCAACGAATCTACAACATTAACCTCTCGTATATGACGTAAGGAACCACGCACGGACAATTTTGTGCATACAGTCATACTTGAGGACAACATAAACACTTATTCCAAAGAACGAATGACAGAAAGCAAAACACCAAGAAGACAAACCATGAGCAATTAGCCAACCCAGTAATTAAGTGAACGGAAGCCCAAAGTAAGAGTGAAAACGTATGTGAGTAATATAGACACGTAGAATGATGAAGTAAGTGTGAAATCTTATGTATCTAGCTAATAACTTTAATGAACATAAAGAGCTTTTCATAGAACAAATGAAAATCAGTGTAAATTACATAAGCTCAGTGTTGCAATCAGACATTAATATTAAAATCAGTTAATGTGTCAAACTTTTTCTTGCAAATTATTTTAATTTTAGTGTGTTAAAAATTTAGATGTAGTTAGATGTTTTAGACGTAGTTAGATGTTGTTGAAGTCAAATACCTATCATACCAACATAGCGTCAGGTGGAAGTATAAACTAGCATTAGAAGTAGCAAATATGTATCACGTTAAATAACGAAATAATTACAAAAGCGGAACTTAACTAGTTGGAGCCATATAGGAGTATTAGAACATCAGGTGAAGGAATTTTAATATTAGGTGAAGGAATAATAATATAATCGTACCTATGTAATGTCAGGTGGAGGCATAGATTAGCATTAGAAGTAGCAAACATGTACCACGTTAAGTAATAAAGCAATTATTAATGCCGAACTTAGATTAGTTAAAACTAAGTAGAAGTATTAGCATATCAGGTGAAGGAATAAAAATTTAATCGTGTCATTATAGCGTCAGGTGAAGGTATAATCGAGTATTAAAAAAGACAAAATGTACCATTCTCAGTGATAAAGATAATCGTATCAGGTGAAGGTAAACTTAGTGTTAGGTGGAGGAAACAATAACTACTATATAATCACATAACCTAATGTAGAAACTCTTTGGCCCCTTCGCCAAATCGAGTGAGTAGGCCATAAACCTTAAAAGCGATGTTGTTACATGAATAGTCTAGTAGAGCAATTAGGGGTATAAAAAAAAAAAAATATATATATAAATATGAATATTACCAAAGCAGAGCTAATTCAAGTAATTATTACAAAATAAATTCTTTTAATCAAAAAATCAAATTCGAAAGTGGGAGAGACATACAACGATGAAGACATCGTTAAAGATGGGATGGATGATATGTAATGGGATAGATTCTCAAAAAAATATACATCATAATTCCCCAATTAAAGCTACCCCAGTAAAATAACATCACCCAAGAATGTAAATCTGAAAATTCGAGTAACCTACAAATCAAACAAATATCAAGCGTTCAATTTAAAATACCGAAATAAACGCAGTTAATTAAACAAAAAATCTTTCCCACAGAAAATGTAACAAGTAAATCCGACTCCCCGTCTCCAAAGTATCCAATAAATATTAGCTTGATCAAATCTTATACGACAGGTGACTAACACCTGTGTTCAAATAATAAGCGCTCGAAAATACCAAACTGTCAAGAGAGTAAGATTTACAATACAAAAAAAGTAGTCACTCGAGATGCAAAATATATTTGCTTGAGCTAATTGCATTGTTCTGGAGACTAAATTTAAAACTGGGTATCTTAGTGCAATTAAATTGTATTATCCTTTACCAACTTTCAAAGAAATAAAATATAAGTCTTCTGAAAATTAAGCGACACCCTGCTGGGAAAATGCTACAATATAAAACTTTGATCGTTCGAAAAAATTCTAAAGTGATATCTTAAAAGTCATAAATTAAGCGACACCTGCTAGCAAAATATTGCAGTGTAGAATTTTTAGTTGTTAGAAAAATTCCAGAGTGATAGCTTAAAAGTCATAAACTTTAATTAAACCCAAGTAGCCCATTGGTGAAAGCCCGTCCAATAGTAATGTAGGGCAAATAGTGCAGCCAATAAGGACTGAAAAAATATACTTTCAGCAACGCCTAAACGTAACCTCCGGCAAAGTCGCAGAGGATAGATAGTTAGAACTTAACAATTTTGGGCCAGTCTACGAGGAGTCAGGGTGCCACCGAGGTTACGTTCGTACCATTTTTGGTACGTTTTAAATAAAACGGTACGTTTTACGTTACGGTCCTAAAAACGTTACATTTTTGTTACGTTTTTGAATTTATGTTACAATTATGTTACCGCTTTTGAATAGTGAGGAAGTTTCGTATTTTTTGAGTAATCTATTTTTTCCCCCATGAAAAAATCCGCTGTTCCCATTTTAATTACACTGACATGAGTATCGACATTTTTTCATATCGCAGTCATTTAATCTTATCAAACAATCACTAAGTTATTAGGATGAGAAAATACCCACTTCGCCTACTCGCATAGTAAGTTAAGATAACATTCTCTCTCATGAGCATACGATTATCATTTGTTTAGTGACAATAGTCAGTTAGTGACCTCATCAACTTTCAATTTCATCGGTTGACTTTGAATCTTGTTCTGTCAACATTTATACTAAAATTATTTGGAGAAGGAGTTAGTTTCATTAGTTACTTCTAATAAAATAAAACAAAATATTATGAAAATATAAAAGTTTAGAACCAAATTTGGGCTATATATTTGCACATTAGGGGGTGCACATTAGTACCGATGATATATGTATTATCCTTTCCCTAGCAACCTCATCCCCCCCCTTCTGATTGGTTTGACATAATATCAGGTTATATACAAAAGTTGATCTTTTTATATGGGATTATGAACAGCTGGTACTGACAAAATATATGAAACTGTAAAAATGAGCCATTTTTTGGTTATATCTAAGCATTGAGGTGGGTTAGTTGAGCCGGAATTTTTGATTTTATGCTTTACTTTTTCCAAATATCATGGTCACTTTTTTGAAATTATACCCCCCTCCCCATCTGTGAGATCCCATATATAACTGTTTAAATACATTTCATCGTTGTTTCGAATCTTATGATGACATTCTTTCTCGTTACATTCTTTCGTGTTCTTTCATATAGTAAAGTAAGAATTTTATTGGTTGATTTTTTTTTTAAATATTTTCCTAGGGCTATATCCTGGACCATTAGGGGGGGGGGGTGTATTTTCAGAAAAAGGGCCATTATATTTGGAAATAGTATAAAATAGATAATTTAATGGTACTGCTTGTGTGTTCAGCATGTTTTGTTCAGAAAAGGACAATCACTAAATATTTGGCTTTAGAAAACGACAACTAGACTAATGCCCATTTTTATGAAGAAGATAAGAGTCTTGTATCTGTATAGGGTAGGCTTACAGTCTACTTAAAAAGTGATAGCACAACGGTAAGAGCACATCCCGAGGCTGTGTTAATTTAGGTTTTAATCTTGGATGAGATATTATATATTTTTTTAATTGAAAATATTAAATATAAGTGAAAATTTGGGGCCAAAATTCGATTCGTTTTTTGCATAATTTGATCTTTTTTATTTGTTTTCCTCAACTCATCGACTTTTTCCGTCTATGCATTTAAAACTTAGATAAATTTGGTGTTCATGTTATGTAAAACCCAATGCTTTTGTGCCCCTCATGTTCGCTTAGCTTCATATATTCTTGAGAAAAAAACTTCTCTGCTTTTTGGTTCATTTTGAAAATGGGTTTAATTTTTTTTTTTTAATTGTTTGACCTCCTCTCCCATAAGTTCTTTGTACGTATCTGGACTTGTGATACCCATCAAAACAGATTTAGGGTAACATTCTTGGGGTTAAATTGTGTGAACTCTTCATTTATTTCAATGGATATTATGCAAAATAGCTGTTGTTTTGTATAGGAACTGAAGACAACGATTGAAATATTTTTTGTTCGATAAAATAAAAACAAAACAAAAACTCTGTCACTCGGAATTGCTTAGATCTTCATGTTGGAGCGATGCAAATTTGAAGCTAGAGGAGGTGAGACTGAGACCGAGAAAATCTAAAATATTAGACGGGAAAGGAGTGATTAAAATGATTTTTTGGGTCTTTTTAAGAAGCTGGAATTATTAAGATATTTTTTATTGAAATTTAACAATAAATAAAAAAAAACCTAGTTGGTTTTCTTCTTTTCTTCAAAACTCTAAACTATCCCGTGTTTATTGATTTGCCTTTTATTTTCTACGTATTACTCATCAACTTTTGGTTTAAAACCCGAAAATGGCAATTAAAAACAACAAAAACAAGATAAGCAAAATAGTAGCCTGGGGTTTTATACACGCGTCGGGGGGGGGGGGGGGTTCCTTCTGTTGTGCAGGTAAACTGGAAGCAGGATTTTTAATGAGATTATGTAAAAATATAATTAAAATTATACAGGCAACAAATGTCCCCTCTCCCCTTTAAGTACCGCTCTTGATAGCGAAATTAAGGCACCCTGCCTTGAAAAGAGACTCTTCTATCAAAAGTTACGAAAAAGTTACGTTTTTAAGTGTTGGACGTTACGAAATTTTTTGGTCTGGTGGCAACCCTGCGAGAAGTCTTAGTTTGAGTTCAGTTTGAGTCTTACACCAGTCTTTTACCAGTTTCTTACCATGATTTTGTTGTAATGAACTTTTGAAGTAACATTTCACCAGTGTGTACAAACTTAGTGTTATTTCGTCTCAGTACAATTTGTTGTTGGAGACCTGTGTTTCTATTTTGTTGATACAACCAAGAACTCTGCGACTATTATGTAAGTAACAATAAACGCATTATTATTTTATTTTATTCTTCTGTGTTGATATTTCTCAAGCTTGTTAGTCCTTGTGGCTCCACTCGCTCCTAAGGGAAACTGAAACTCATCAATCTGATTTCGAGTCAGTATGGCCATCAGTATAAGCTCCCTACATGTACTCCTAGATTAAGCTCCCCACTCTAGATGTTTAACCTCCACTCAGGTAAGCCACTCGCGGACCGCTACCAAGAGTTTAACTAAATTTCCCATTGGATAAATCAATCTGAAATTCTCAAAAAAGATATAAGAATTAGTCGTTTCGAAAACCCTCCCATTAGAATTAGCCTTAACTAACCAAACTCTGCTAATGAACATTTTCAAAGGA